>MU743202.1:10322-55464 GCA_026770625.1 Nicotiana glauca
TGTGCCTTGGTTGGTTTGGGCTAAGCCAATTTTGGCCCAATTTTATTGAGACTACTCTCTTCTTTAATTTTCAAATTCCATTCTTTTTTTTCCTTTTTTTTCTATTTTTATTTATTTATTCTACTTATTTTCTTTGCAAAATTAACAAAACATAATTTAACTCCCAAACTAATTAATTTAAAAAAAATGAACTAAATCCTAATTTTAAAAGAAAAATTAAGCAAAAAATGAAATTAAAGAATAGAAAAATGTACAAGATTTATTTATTATTATTTTTTCTCTTATTTTAGTAATATTAATTAACTAGCCAAAGTAAAAATGTAGAATAGAATTTTAAATGAAAATGCATTATTTACCTTTTATTAATGAATTATGGCAACTAAAATGCACACAGAAATGCAAACAAGGCACAAAATTATGCAATTAATTCAAATAATAAAGAAAAAAATTCCTAATTCTAAGGAATTTATAGGAGTAATTTAAGCGTGGCAAAAATCACGTGCTCACAATCACGACTCCCGAGGATGAAAAATTTGGGTCGTGACAAGTTGGTATAAGAGCACTAGGTTACATAGGTCTCACAATTCACAGACAAGCTTGGTAGAGTCTGAGGGATTGGTATGGAGACGTCTGTACTTATCCCCTAGAGGCTACAGACTTAGGAAAAATTTCACATCTATTCTTTCCGGTCGTGCGGTTTGGTTTCTCAATACTAATCGAATTACTACTTTGCTCTTTTGCAGATGTTGAGAAAACGCGCTTCCTCATCCGCTGATCAACAGCCAGAGCCCTCAACAGCTCCCACGAGGGGTAGAGGCTGAGGCCGAGGTAGGGGCAAAGCTTAGCCTGTAATGGCATCACTAGTGGCGGAGCCTCAAGTTGAGTTTGACGAGGAGGTTCCAACCCAGACTGCTCTAGTGGGCCCAACTCACGACCCAGAGGGGTTCATTTCTACGCCAGTACTTCAGGATGCTCTGGTCCGTCTAGTGGACCTCATGGAGAGTGTTACCCAGGCAGGCTTGTTACTGGTAGCCCTAGCCGTCTCTCAGGCTGGAGGAGGGGCACATACTCCTACTAATCGCACTCCAAAGCAGGTGGCTCCTCAGTTTCAGACTCCAGCAGCTCAGCCAGTTGGAGGAGTTCAGTTGGGAGTGGTAGCCCAGACCGGTGTCGGAGCATCTATGACTGCCGATACCTTGTGAAGATTGGATAGGTTTACTAAGATCTTCCCTACCACTTTCAGCAGTGCATCTTCTAAGGATCCCCAGGATTATCTAGATAGTTGCCATGAGGTTCTCAGGAACATGGCGATAGTAGAGACCAATGGGGTCGACTTTACTGCTTTTCGCTTATCTGTATCCGCCATGACTTGGTAGGGAGATTATTGTTTGGTTAGACCAACCGAATCGCCAGCTTTGAGTTGGGAGCAGTTTACCCAGCTATTCATGGAGAAGTTTTATCCCATTAGTCAGAGGGAGATGTACCAGAGGTAGCTCGAGCGTCTCCAGTAGGGTTCTATGACTGTTACCCAGTATGAGACCAGGTTTATTGATTTGGCCTGTCATGCGCTACTTATACTCCTCACAGAGTGAGAGAGAGTGAGGAGGTTCATTGAGGGACTTATCCATCCCATTAGACTTCAGATGGCTAAGGAGACGGGGAGTGGTATTTATTTCTAGGAGATGTCCAATGTGGTCAGGAGGGTCGAGATGGTTTTGTCATGGGGAGGCAGTCAGGGGTCTGACAAGGGACCCTGTCATTTAGGCGGATACAGTGGTACCTCGTCTGGAGGCAGGGATTCGTATGGTAGAGGCCATCATCCTAGGCCCTTTCAGTAAGTGCTTCAGGCTTCTTGCAGTGCTTTAGGTGGCCGTGGTTTTTATATACAGTATGCTAATCAACAGCCCTACAGTGGACCACCAGCTCCTATCCGTGCACCACCACTCCAGAGTTTTTAGGGTGGTCATTTAGGTCATCAGGGTAAGTCTCAGTTTCCTCAGCCGTAACACTCTAGTGGATGCTTTGAGTGTGGTGAGTATGGTCATATTCAGAGGTCTTGTCCGAGGTTAGTGGGTACTCAGTCGCAGCAGCAGGGTTCCCTATGGTATGGTTCAGGCACCAGGTGTTCCACAGCCAGCGCAGCCAGCCAGAGGTGGGGGTAGAGGTGCTATAGGTGGAGGCAGAGGTTCTAAAGGTGGAGCTCAGGCTGCTAGGGTTGGAGGACAGCTAGCAGCAGGGCATCCCAGAGAGGTAGTCTATGGTGTTAGGGCCCAACCCCGATTTTATGCTCTTCCAGCTAGGTTGGAGGCTGAGTTTTCCGGTACAGTTATCACAGGTACAATTTTGGTTTGTAGCAGGGGTGCTTCAGTGCTATTTGATCCAGGGTCTACCTACTCTTATGTGTCATCTTACTTTGCACCGTATCCGGTCGTACCAGTGATTCTCTGAGTATTCCTATTCATGTGTCCACCCCCATGGGTGATTTTATGTGGTACGTCATGTTCATCGTTCTTGCGTGGTTGTGATAGAGGGTATTAAGACCCGAGTAGTCTTAATATTGCTCGACATGATCAATTTTGATGTCATACTGGGGATGGAATAGTTATCACCTTACCATGCCATCTTGGATTGTCATGACAAGACTGTGACCTTAGCCCAACCGGGTTTACCTCATTTAGAGCGTAGAGGGACTCCTGGTCATTCTACCCATAGTGTTATCTCATATATGAAGGCTCGGCGAATGGTCAAAAAGAGGTGTTTGGCCTATTTGGCATACGTTCGTGATTCCAGTGCTAAGGTTCCTCCATTGGTTTTGTGCCTATAGTTCGTGAGTTTCCTGATGTATTTCCTTTGGACCTACCAGGTATGCCACCCAACAGGGATATTGATTTTTTCATTGATCTAGCTCCGTGCACTCAACCCATTTCTATTCCGCCATATCACATGTCCCTGCCTGAGTTGAAAGAGTTAAAGGATTAGTTGCAAGATTTTCTTGATAAGGGCTTCATTAGACCCAGTGTATCACCATGTCCTGTGTCGGTGTTGTTTATCAAGAAGAAGGACGGATCGATGAGAATGTGTATAGATTACCAGTAATTGCACAAGGTCACAATCAAGAATAAGTACCCATTATCGAGGATTGGGGATTTGTTCGACCTGCTTCAGGGTGCCCAAGTGTTTTCTATGATCGACTTGAGATCAGGATACGATCAGTTGAAGATTAGGGCATCCGATGTCCCTAAGATGGCTTTTCGCACTCGGTACGGGCGTTATGTGTTCTTGGTAATGTTATTCGGGTTGACAAATGCCCCAACAACTTTTATGGATTTGATGAACCGAGTGTTCAGGCCTTACTTGGATTCGTTCATGATAGTCTTCATTGATGATATCTTGATTTATTCTCGCAGTCAGGAGGAGCATGGGTAGTATTTGAGAGTGGTTCTTCAGACTCTGAGAGATAGTCATCTATATGCAAAGTTTTCAAAGTGTGAGTTCTGGTTGAGTTGAGTTGCTTTCTTGGGGCATGTGGTTTAAGCAGAGGGTATTCAGGTAGATCCAAAGAAGATGTAGGCAGTCAAGAACTGGCCTCGACCCATATCAGCCACAGAGATTCGGAGTTTCTTGGGTTTGGTAGGCTATTATCGTCTGTTCGTGGAGGGGTTTTCATCTATTGCAGCCCCGATGATCAGGTTAACCCAGAAGGGTGCCCAATTTTAATAGTTGGACGAGTGCGAGGCGAGCTTCCAGAAGCTCAAGACAGCCTTGACTATGAAACCAGCGTTGGCTTTGCCTATAGGTTTAGGACCATATACAGTTTATTGTGATGTATCTCGTGTTGTTCTTGGTGCGGTGTTGATGCAGGATGGAAAGGTCATTGTTTATGCTTCGCGCCAGTTGAAGATTTGTAGGCATTATCTGTATGGCGTGGCATGTGAAGTGTTCACGGACCACAAGAGTTTACAGTATTTGTTCAAGCAGAAGCAGTTAAATTTGAGGCAGAGAAGGTGGTTGGAGCTATTGAAAGATTATGATGTCACTATCTTATATCATCCGGGAAAGGCCAATGTGATGGCTGATGCTTTGAGTAGGAAGTCAGCCAGTATGGGCAGTCTGGCGTATATTCCGGTTGTTGAGGGACCGCTTGCCTTGGATATTCAGGCTTTGGCCAATTAGTTCGCGAGGTTGGACGTTTCTGAGTCCAGCCGCATATTAGCTTGCACAATTGCTCGCTCTTCATTATGGGAGCGTATCCCAGATCGGAAGTATGATGATCCTCATTTATGTATCCTTAGAGACACGGTGCAACACAGAGATGCCAATCAGGTCACACTAGGAGATGATGGAGTTTTGAGAATGCAGGGTTGTATTTGTGTGCCGAATGTGGATGGACTTCGGGAGTTGATTCTAGAGGAAGCCCATAGTTCTCGGTACTCTATTCATCCGGGCACCTCCAAGATGTATAATGACTTACAACAGCATTACTAGCGGAGGAGAATGAAAAGGACATTGTTGCATATGTGGCTCGGTGTTTGAATTGTCAACAAGTTACGTACGAGCATCAGAGGCCTGGTGGTGTGTTCCAGAAGATTTAGATTCCTGAGTGGAAGTGGGAGCATATCACTATGGACTTTGTTGTTAGACTCCCATAGACTCAGAAGAAGTTTGATGCAGTGTGGGTTATTATGGATAGGTTGACTAAGTCAGCACATTTCATTCCTGTGATAGTCTCGTATTCTTTCGAGAGATTAGCTGAGATTTATATCCGGGAGATTGTTCAACTTTATGGTGTGCCCGTGTCTATAATTTTGGATCAAGGTACGTAGTTTACCTCATATTTCTAGAAAGCAATTCAGCGAGGGTTGGGCACGCGGGTTGAGTTGAGCATATCATTTCATCCTCAGACAGACGGTCAGTCCGAGCAGACTATTCCGATTTTGGAGGATATGTTCCGAGCTTGTGTCATTGACTTTGGAGGCTCTTTGGATCAGTTCTTGTCTTTAGCAGTGTTTTCCTACAATAACAACTACCAGTAGTATTCAGATGGCTCCTTATGAGGCTCTATATGGTAGGCAATGTCGGTCGTCGATTGGATGGTTTGAGCCAGGAAAGGCTCGATTGTTGGGTACGGATCTAGTACAGGATGCCTTTGACAAGGTCAAGATCTTTTAGAACAAGATTCGTATAGCTCAGTCCACACAAAAGAGCTATGGCGACCGCAAGGTTCAAGATTTGGCTTTCATGGTCGGTGAACGGGTATTGCTTCGAGTGTCGCCTATGAAGGGCATGATGAGATTCATGAAGAAGGGAAAGCATAACCCTAGGTTCATTCGCCCGTTTGAGATTCTTGATTGAGTGGGAGAGGTGGCTTATAGACTTGCATTGCTACCGAGCTTATCAGCCGTGCATCTAGTGTTCCACTTGTCCATACTTTGGAAGTATCACGACGATCCATCCCACGTGTTAGATTTCAGCACTGTCCAGTTGGACAAGGATTTGTCCTATGAGGAGGAGCCGGTAGCTATTCTAGACCGGTAGGTTCATCAGTTGAGATCAAACAATTTTCCTTTTTGTTCGTGTTCAGTGGGAAGGTCAGCCTGTCGAGGCATCGGCCCGGGAGTCCAAGTTAGATATGCGGAGCCGTTATCCCCATGTTCTCCCCGACTCAGGTACTTCCTTCTTATGTCCGTTCGAGGATGAACGGTTATTTTAGAGGTGGAGGATGTGATGACCCAAAAGGTCATCACTTGTTTTTAAATTAAGTTTTGTGTTTCGAGGCCTTAAAATCATCTTTCAGTATCACCTCGATTTGTGTGCATAGCCTGGACGTGTAGCTGGAAGTCTATATGTGAAAATTTATGAAAAATGATAAAATTTGGCCTTAAAATGAATTCAGTTGACTTTGTTCAACATTTTGGGTAAACAGACCAGGACCCGTGATTCGACGGTCCGTAGGAAAATATGGGACTTGGACGTATGCCAGGAATCAATTCCGAGGTCCCAAGCCCGAGAAATAAATTTTTGAAAGAAATTGTTTTCTGAAAAATATTAATGTTTTTGAAAGTGAAATGTTATATGAAACCTGTGGTATTAGGCCCGTATTATGGTTCCATAGCCCTGTACAGGTTCAATATGATTTATATGCGTTGTCGGTAAAATTTGGTAAGAAACGGACTTGAAACGATGTGAATCAGATAGTTATTGAAAAAATTGGAAATTTGAAGTCTTGAGAAAGTTTCATGATTTTGATGCTAAATATATAGTTGTTGATGTTATTTTAGTGATTTGAATGCACGAGCGAGTCCGTATGATGTTTTTATGGTGGTGTGCATGCTTGTTTTGGAGGCCCGAGGGTTCGGGGGAGTTTTGGATAGGCCACGGGGTGAAATTTTGGACTTAAGGAATTGCAGGCTTGCAGGCTTCGCATTTCCCAACCTTTCTTCGTAATTCCCAGTTCGCATTTCCCAACCTCCCTTCGCAATTCCCAGTTTGCATTTCCCAACCTCCCTTCGCAAATATCAGTTCATATTTTCCAACTTCCCTTTGCAATTCCCAGTTCGCATTTCCCAACCTTCCTTTGCAATTCCCATGACTGTAGCCTACAACTTTTTATATTTAGCCAAAAAACAACCCTTTTCACATCTTTTCAAAGCAAAAACTCCCTAGGGTGATTTCCAAGAATAACTCTTCTTCCAAATCAACTGTAAGTCAATTTTTACTAGTTTTCTTCAATTATTAACATCTTTTAACATGATTTCAACTCAAAATCAATAATTTTTGCAGCGGAAATTGGGTGTTTTGTGTAGAACCTAGGTTTTTAAAAAAAAAGAGGATTTGAACCTCGATTTGAGGTCTGATTTCATAACATTTATATATTTGAGTTCATAGGTGAATGCGTAGTTGAGTTTTGGTTTGAACCTCGGGTTTTGACCATGTGGACCCGGGGCTGATTTTTGACTTTTTTGGAAAGTCTTTAGAAAACTTATTTTCATGCATTAGAAATTATTTATTTAGCATTTATTGATGTAATTAAGTAACTTGTGACTAGATGCGAGCGAATTGGTGGTGGAATCACGAGGTAAATCTATAGTTGAGGCTTGAACTAGGTACGTGGGATCGAGGTAAGTGTTTGGTCTAACCTTAGATTGAGGGAATAGGAGTTTGATCTTGTATGATACATGGTATGTGTTGAGTATTATGTATAGGTGTGGTGAAGAGTATCTATATGTCGGTGTTGAGCATGATCGTGAGTCTTAAATTGAAATTTATTATGTTATTGAGAACTACTACGAATACGTAAGTTTTTGACTCTTTGTGTTGATCAAGGTTTAGAATTATTCTCGTAGAGATTAATCATGGTTGAGCATTTGTGTTAGTTGAGGTAGTAGATGTTGGAATAAGTTTGGTTATAGCTGATTTTCCCTTGCCAGGATGTGTTCATTTTTGTTGTTGACTCCCTTATCGGGATAGTGTAGTTGTTATTGATCCCTAGCCGGGACTCTTGTTATGGTTGATGTTGATTGTATATTTGGATCGGGTTGAACTCCGTAACAATGATATATTTGGATCGGGTTGCATGCTACAACAATGACATATTTGGGTTGGGTTACACGCTGCAACAATGAGATATTTGGATCGGGTTGCTGATCGCTGCCAACTCGACGCTATACCGAGGTAGGAAGAGCAGGACGCAATAGCTTTTACAAGAATAGAGGTCGGGATCGATTTTATCAGGGAGCTAGTAGTGGAGTTGGATTTTCTGTCTAGCCTAGAGATGTGTTTGTACTCCTAACGTCACTTCAAACATTCTTGGTTTTTGATTTTATAACTACTCTTATAAAACTAATGATTAACACTAAATTATGTTATGAGAATATTTCTAAGTTGTATCTAATTGGAAGAAGGGTACTGGGGTCGTGACAACACCTAGGTGGCGAATTGACGGGTAGATGCTACTAAGGATAGATTGATATATTCTGGACTTATGCTATAACCGTTGCACAATTACACCCACTTTCACACCTCTCGATAGAGAGAGTGATTTTGCCCAATTAAGTCTCTCGAGACCAATTAGGTAGGCCAATTTGATCAAGCAATTAGGGTACAAGTAGGGTGATTACTCTCTCGAGATTTAACCCGTTAATTAGGACTATCATTTCTCATGAGTCCATCCCAATTCCTTGTTGGGTCAGTTTTGTGGTCATAGAATCTCTTTCTCAAGAAGGGTCAAACCCACAAAGCTTGAATCAGTGTTTGCAACCACAAATTCGAAATTAAAACATAAAATCAATCTAAATAACAAACACCCATAATCAATCTAACCCTAGATGGAAACACCCACCAATTATCCACACTAGGGATGAGCCACAACCCTAGCTAATGGGTTTAGCTACTCATGTTTGAAAGAGAAAATGAAGAAATAGATGAAGAACTAAACATATTAATTAATTAGTAAGAAGAAACCACAATATTCTATCGTTAATGAAGAGCAAAAATGCCAAATATGGCTACAAAACCGAGTCTTATGAGCGCAACTAAGTCTGGAATGTAAAACTTGACCTAAAAATGGTAAAATGTTCTATTTATACTATGCTGAAAAACTGGACAAAAATCAGTGCGGGCCGCACAAAATGGATCGCGGCTGCACTGTCTCTTGGACTTCACGTTTCTGCTTCTCTAAAGTTGGGGACCGCGGACCGCGTGGAAGTACACTATGGCCGCAGTTGAAGTTGGCGCGGTCCGTACAAGTATGACCGCGGACCACATTGCTTGGAAATGGCAAATTGTGAGCTCTCGGAATCTCTGCTCCGCGGACCACACAAAAGAGTAGCGTGGACGCGGATCCTGACTGCGGAGCACGAGAATTGTACCGCGCTCGCATTGCCTCTAGCTTGAATATGTCAACTCTCTGAACCTTCTAGTTCAGCCGCATTCACTTTTGTGCGGTCCGCACTAGGTTCTCTTTTCCTCAATTCACTTAATCTTTGACACTTGAGCAGGTTTCACTCCTTTTTGAGCCGACCTCTGACATTTGTTATTTTTTCGATCAAACCTGCAATCAAGTACAACTTGTGAGCATTTTGGGACTATTTTGTAGCAATTTATAACCAAAGCATAGGCAAGTAGGGGCATAAAACATATTAAAATCCCGACTTATCAACTCCCCCAAACTTAAACCTTTGCTTGTCCTCGAGCAAACAAAATAAGGCCCACCCCTTAAAGGACAATCCAAGTAATTCCAGCTATCCTAAAGTAACCTCAACAAGCATCAATTGGGACTAACAATTTCCCTCAATACAAATGGATCATTAACAACATTCGAACCTTGAAAACTATAGATCAAGTGTGACACAAGAGCATCAAGAATTGACTCGTTACATTAAAGAATTCTCTTGATTACTTTGGTCGTTGTGGAACCCAAACTCATAAATCCTCAACTCTCCCTAAGCAAACCTCACCTTTTAGAGTATAAGCACATAAATCTTGGTTAATGGGAGTTCACTCATCTCTCTTAAGAAAAGGTCACGAGTCCAGCTCTAGGTACCATATGCTTGACCCTCATGTAAGTATCCATTAATGCGAGTGTTATCCAACTCAAGATGATATAGGGCTTTTGTGGAGTTAATGTGAAGGCTTTTGGGTAAGGGTAGGATATGTTTTTGTTCAAGTGGATTCAATCTTCCCTTAAGCAGTTTTTTTGATTCATTGGCACAATTCACTTGACTCTTTGAGTCACATTGTCACTCTTACTTATGCAATTCAAAACATTTATCCTCTTTCTACTTTTTTCCACACATGTTTTTCAATTTTTGTTTTTCTTGAATCCCTTTTTAATTTTTTTCACATTGGGCTTTCTTTTTGTCTTTTTCTTTTCTTTCTTTTTCATTGCCTTCCTTTTCTTTTGCTTTTGTAACTTTTACCCCTTTTTGTTTCCTTTATTTTCTCTCCCCCCAAACATAGACTTTGCCATTACTCAAGGGAAGATGTGGGTGCCAAGAGATGGTAGAATCTAGAATGGGTATAGGCTTGTAGCATTGGTTCATGAAAGAAGAAGATTTAAGGCTCAAAAGGGTTATCTAGGGATTATATCATTAGTAGGCTATGGAATTGTTCAACTTATCATTTGGATCAAGGAGAGCCTGTAATCACTTCTCAAGTCGAATTTCACTCAAAATTTTGCCTCAACAAACATTCGGGGCAAGTTCTAGATCATTAGCTCGGGACTCGGACTCATAATTCAATTTCTCACCAACACACTCAAAGATCGCTAAAGACATATAGTCGGGGTCCACAGTAACCTTAGATACGATTGAACACACAACAGTCCCGAAAGACCACATGATGTTTGTTTGGTCAATCCAAGAGTCTCAAGGTCACTACTTTCACCATCCTAAACCCAACCACTTGTCTTTGACCATGGGATCAAAGGCAAATGTGTTAGGCCCATGTGAAGCAATGCTTGAAGTACCCTTAGCTAAAAACTATTAAAAACAAAAGAAAAAGAAAAAACGGACTCAAACCCTTAAGAAGGTTGTCACGCCATCCATCATCGGGAAGAGCCACTCAATTCACACACTACTCCACCCTTGGAAAGAATTGTGACATTAAGAAAACCAAGGGCTTATTGAAAATGACAAAAACAAAATAAAGGGTTGCGAGCCTAACTACGAATCTAAAAATGAAAAATTATTATGAAAATGCGAAAATAGGAAATAGAATGAATATTTACAATAGGGGATTAGAATGGGGGATGAATATGTGCAAAATGTAATTTTATGTATAGACCAAAGAGAGAATAAAAAGTACAACAAAGGTAGGTAAATGTAAAGTTATACACAGACCAAAATAGAAAATCACAGAGACATAAACTAAGTCAAATATATACAGTCATCCAGATAAAACAAAAAAGTAGGGCGCACCCCCACGAATAAAAGCTGGCATTGTCCCCAATTCCAACTATCAAAATAATCATCAAAAAGTCTAAAGAAAGGATATAATAGCTCCCTAAGCCTAGTCCATTTGCATGGGACCATCGATGGTCCCCAAGTCCTCTGTATGTGCGAGAACCTCAGACTGGTTCTCGGTCTCCTACTGCTCAGCTACTGAGACTGGGGCCTGTTCCTGGACCGACTGGATGTCAGGTGCATCATGTGGCAATTTAGAGGAGGCCTCCTGTGGGGCTTCCACCTCAATAACCGCATCAGCTTTACTGGGGAGCTTCCTCTTCTTCCTTGGCTGCCTGTGTGCCTGCTCCTGCTGTGGCTCTGCTACTGGTGCTGCTGCTGGGGTGGGTCCCTGAATAGTAAGTCTAAAGGCATCTAATCTGCCAATAGCTTGTCCACATCTGTCCTGAGTTATTTCACAGACTCCTTGGAAGCCCGTGATCTCCTCATCTTTTTGTGCTCCTTGGCAAGCTTCTTCAAAGCCTTGCCATGTGACTCCATCAATGTAGACAAGGCAGTCTGTGTCTCCATAATCTTTTCTTGGTTCTCTAGGAGCTTTTTCAAAGTGTCCTCAATGGACTGAGGAATCTGAGCTGGCTGAGGTGCTAATTGGGTCTCAATGGTGGAAGACAATGTAGACAACTTGGATGTCGTAGCTGACATCCAGTTGTTCAAACTGGGCAATGTCTGGCTCAACTGATGGGCAGTGATGGGATACTTCTGGGAAGATGGGATTCCTTGGTCAGATGAAGTACTGGGACCAGCAGTAGAGGAAGGTCCTAGAGGAAAGTCCTCAACTGTAGTGGCAGCAGACATGGCAGAAGGCTCAGGAGAAGGCTCTACCGCAACCGCCTTCTCAGATTGGCCAGTTGTGGTAGAGGCCGGTGGTTTGTAGTTTTTGTCTTTAGGATTGTCCGGGCACTTCATACTGAACCTTGTGAATAGAGCCACTGGCTTGACCTTGATATCAAATGGTTTCTTCTCCATTTCCAGGTCCTTGAAGTACATGGTGAGGGTATTGGGAAAAGGGTAGTTCCGATCATACACTTGCCCCACAGCAGTAATCACACGGGACATAACATTGCCCACGTTGATAGGGTACCCGACCATAACAGAAGCAACAAGAGCAGCCCGGGTAAGTGGAATAGTCTGATCGTGTGTAGAGGGGTCAAGCCAACTGCACACAAAAGAAAACCAACCCCGAACCTCAAAGTTGAAAGTCTTCCGAAAGATTTTGGTTCCTGCTTGCACCCACTCTAGAACAGTACCCAGGATTACCAGGTATGAGATTAACCATGGACGAACTTCTTCACCCATTGCCAACTTTTTATTATAAAAGGGTCTCATCATCGTCATCGAACCCTAAGTATTCATTGAGTGCCTGCCCAGTAAAGATCACCTTTTTGTTCCGCACTTTGGTTACCTTGGTGCCCTTCAAGATGTGGGCCATATTGCTATACAACTCCTTGACCATGTGCTTATTTGCCTTTACACAATTACCTTGGAAGTGATCCCAACCCACTCGAGTGTGAAATTGTCTATGCACATTGGGAAGTAGAGGTAGAAGGTACCGCTCAACGAAACTCCTTTCCAGAATCAACTTTCGTTTAGGCCACCATACCCTAAACTGGTGGAATGCTAACTGACTGATGAACCTATCCTTACAAGCTACGGGATCTCTAGTCTGGTCAATACCCCCAACCTGTTGTATACCACTCTAGGGCACCTCCTCATCACTGTTCTCACCACCTCCATCACCTCTGCCTGCACTCTCCCTAGATAATGAAGTTGTGGGGGAGGTGGAGTCATTCCCATTACCGGCTTCAGACTCGTCAGATGAATCTGAAACTACATTTACTAGTCTTTTGATGGTGGGTGATGCTGGAGGGGTATCAGTTAGGTGGAAGGGGTTGGTTATGTAAGTTGGGGCTGAATCTGAGGAGATGTCCTTTTAAGGCACATACTTACTCCCCGAGGAATGAGAAGCAGCTCTATCTACAGCTCTTATCAGCTTCCGGGTCTTTTTTATGTTCTCCTAAGCCTGGGGAGTGAGTTTTGCTACTCTCTTGCCTTTACCCCCTCGAGATGAACCACCTCTCCCGGGTTGTTGTGATCCCTTGCCGCCTCTTTGTTTAACTATTATCTGCAGACATACATATCTAACATTGTTAGCTTAAGCACAGGCAGTGAAATAGATTTATGAAATAGATTGCAGACAATAGATGCAGTATAGCAGAACACAAATGCAGAACACGGCTGCAGAACATAGCACCGCGGTCCGCACAAATAGGAATGCGGATGCGTTGGAGGCACCCCAGACCGCACAAAGACGAATGCAGCCCGCACTGGTCAAAGGCCCAAAATAACAACTCTCTGAATCTACCACCGCGGTCCGCACAAAATAGGGTCGCGGTCGTGGTGGACCAGCGCGGACCACACAAAATTGCAATGCGTCCACGCTAATACAAGTCAACTTGCAGTCAATGAACACCGCGGTCCGCATGGAAAAGCAACGCAGAACGCATCAGGGCACTGCGAATCGCTCTAAAGCAACCGCGGGCTGCGGAGACTAGGGTTCATGGGCACTAAGTTAGGGTTGCATTTTTTCCATTTTTTTCAATTTTTACACCTACTTTGTCCCTACTCATTTTCCCACTCAGTATGCACATTAAGCACACCACCCAGGTTTTAAACTACCCTAAACTAACAATTAAATGAAGAAGAAGAAGGTAAAATTACTGAGCAAGCAATTAAAATGAAAATATGAAATTAATTAATCACAAATGCATGAAATGTTACTAGGTTTGTGAAGATAGAATGCAATTAGTCCAAGAAAGCAAGAGTTACAGTCTCAAAAAGGGATGAACAATAGTTTTAGGGCTCTGAGTTTTCAAAGTTCGAAAAGGGTACACTGAGACCCAGGGGATCTATTTATAGAAAATGATGCGGGCCCATACTCACTTACAAGCGCAGCTGCACAAAAGCGACCGTGGACCGCGCTGGTTTTGCTCTATTAAAGTTTCAGTAGGCAGCCTCCACGGACCGCAAAAAAGAGATAGCGGAGGCCCACCGTGGACCGTACTAAATGGAATGTGGCCATGTTAGAAAACTTCAGAGAGCATCACATTTGGACCATGCCAGTGCGGACCGTGCAAAAGTGCACCACGGCCGCACTGGCAAACTTCAGAGACTGTTCACTTTTTTTGAACTTGTTTTGCACGGCATCAACACAATCCCTGCAACATCTCACAACCAATTAGCTCAAAAATCCTAAAATACAAAGAAAATCAAAGAGAAAGAAAAAGACATGGGTTGGCTTCCAAGAAGTGCCTGATTTAACATCGCGGCACGATGCGGGTTACCAACACATCTTTTGAAATGAACCATAGCCACCACGTGGCTATCATCAATCTTCCTAAGATAATGCTTCGCACGATGGCCATTGACTTTGAATATTTCACCATTCTTGTTCCTTAGATCAAGAGCACCAAATAGGGTTACACATATAACCTCAAATAGCCCACTCCACTTTGATTTCAGCTTTCTGGGAAACAACCTTAGACGGGAGTTAACCAAGAGGATCAAATCACCCTCTTTGAATTCTTTTCCCCAAGCATATTTGTCGTGAAGATACTTCATCTTGTCCTTATACAAGGACAAGCTGGAGTAGCCATGAAATCTAAACTCATCAAGCTCATTAAGTTGTTCAACATGGAGATTTGCCACAACATCCCATTCCAAGTTCAACTTTCTCAAGGCCCGCATAGCTTTATGCTCCAATTCCACCGATAGGTGACATGCTTTCCCAAATACCAACCGCTACAGAGACATACCAATTGAGGTTTTTTACGTGGTCCGGTAGGCCCATAGAGCATCATCTAACTTTTTGGACCAATCGGTCCGATTTGCATTGACGATTTTGGACAAGATACTCTTTATTTCTCGGTTGGAGACTTCCACTTGACCACTAGCTTGAGGATGACAGGGGGTAGTCAATTTGTGATTTACTCCATACTTGGCAAGCAATGAATCAAAAGCCTTGTTGCAAAAGTGAGACCCCCCATCACTAATGATAGCACGAGGAGTGCCAAACCTTGTCAAGATACTCTTTTTCAAAAATGCCACAACACTACGGGCTTCATTGTTGGGTAAAGCCACGGCTTCAACCCACTTTGAGACATAGTCCACCGCCACGAGAATATAAGTGTTCCCACAAGAGCTCACGAAAGGACCCATGAAATCGATGGCCCGAACATGAAAAATATCCACCTCGAGAACCGTATTGAGGGGCATCTCATCCCTTTTTGAAATTCCGTCGGCTCTTTGGCATGGATCACATCTCTTTACCAAATCACCTGCATCTTTAAAAAATGTCGGCCAATAGAAACCGCAACTCAAGACCTTTGAAGCTGTCCTCACCCCTCCCTGATGGCCACCATAGGCGGAGGAGTGACAAGCCTCCAAAATGCTCAATTGTTCACCTTTTGGAACACATCTTCTAATCACACCATCAGTGCAAATTTTAAACAAGTAAGGATCATCCCAATAAAAGTCCAAACTATCCCACTTGATTTTCTTCCTTTGGTTGGAAGAGAGCTCATACGGGACAATTCCGGTCACAATGAAGTTGGCGATGTCCGCGAACCATGGCATGTCACACATTGACACGGAAAGAAGTTGTTTGTCAGGAATATATCATTTATTTCAAGGCTGTCACATGGCCCCCCTTTTTCCTCCAACCGAGACAAATGGTCCGCAACTTGATTCTCACTTCCCTTCTGGTCCACTATTTCTAAGTTAAATTCTTGAAGAAGTAACACCCATATCATCAATCTTGCCTTGGAATCCTTCTTGGTCATCAAATACCTAAGGGCGGCATGGTCCGTTTGCACAATCATCTTGGCCCCCATAAGATAAGGCCTAAATTTCTCCATGGCAAATACAATGGCCAACAATTCCTTCTTCGTCACCGTGTAATTCTGTTGAGCTTCATTCATAGTCTTTATTGCGTTATACACGGGATGGAACATTTTTTTAACCCGTTGACCTAACACCGCCCCTGCCGCAATGTCACTTACATCACACATTAGTTCAAAAGGCAAACTCCAATTAGGTGCGGTGATGATAGGAGTTGTGGTCAACTTGTGCTTTAAAAGTTCAAAGGCCTCCATGCATTTTTCATCAAAAACAAACTTGGCATCTTTCTCTAGCAACTTTCAAAGTGGATTCACAACCTTGGAGAAATCTTTGATAAATCGCAGGTAGAACTCGATATGTCCAAGAAAACTCCTTACCCCTTTGATAGAAGTGGGGGGAGGGAGCCTTGAAATCACCTCAATCTTATCCTTGTCAACCTCAATCGCATGCTTAGAAATCTTGTGACCCAACACTATACATTCTTCAACCATAAAATGGCATTTTTCCCAATTGAGAACGAGGTTAGTTTCTTCACATCGAGCCAACACTCTATCCAAATTTACCAAGCATTCTTCAAAGGAGTCACCAACCACACTAAAGTCATCCATAAAGACCTCCAATATGTCTTCCACCATGTTGGTTAAAATAGCCATCATGCAACGTTGGAAGGTCACCGGAGCATTGCACAACCCGAATGGCATCCGGGAGAAAGTAAATGTACCATAGGGGCATGTAAAAGTGGTCTTATCTTGGTCCTCTGGGGCAATTAAGATTTGATTGTAGCCCGAGTACCCATCAGAAAAGCAATAGAAAGCTCGCTCGGCAAGGTGATCAAGCATTTGATCGAGGAATGGCAAGGGAAAATGATCCTTGCGGGTGACCTTGTTGAGTTTCCGGTAGTCCATACAAACTCTCCACCTGGTAATGGTCTGAGTGGGAATAAGCTCATTGTTGACATTCGTCACCGCCATCATCCCTCCTTTCTTTGGCACACATTGGACCGGAAAGGTCTATGACCTATCGGAAATTGGATAAACCACACCGGCGTCAAGCCACTTGATAACCTATTTCTTTGCCACTTCTTGCATAGACTCATTTAGTCTTCTTTGATGTTCAAGTGAAGGCCTTGCATCCTCCTCCAAGATTATTTTATGCATGCAAAAGGCGAGGCTTATCCTCCGAATGTCCACCAGAGTCAATCCTATTGCCCTTTTTTGCCTTTGAAGCACCTCCAAAGTGGCCTCAACCTACAAGTTAGTAATGCAATAAGAAAGATTAATTGGAAGAGTTGAATTAGAGCCCAAAAATTCATACCTGAGGTGTGGAGGAAATGGCTTCAACTCCAACACCGGTGGCTCCTTAATCGATGTCTTTGTTGGTGGAGTTTTGAGGTTTTCAAGATCTAAAGATAACATCCTAGGCTCATATGAATATGAAACCATACCATGCAATGCATTCACGCACTCCACTCTACTAGCGTCATCATCGACATCCATTTTAAGAAGCACAGACTCAAGAGGATCTTTAATATTTATCATTTAACTTGTGTCATCCCCTATCACAGCTATGACAATGTCCACAAATAAACATACCTCCGTGCTATTGGGTTGTCTCATTGATTTGCAAACATGGAATACCACCTTCTCATCTCCCACTCAGAATGTCAACTCACACGCTTCAATATAAACCAAGGCTTTCCCCGTAGCTAGGAAAGGTCTCCCAAGAATAATCAGCACTTCAAAGTCCACCTCACAATCCAATATGACAAAGGCGGCTGTCAATATGAATTTATCAACACGGACAAGAACATCATCAATTATGCCCAAGGGTCGCTTCATTGATCGATCCACCATTTGAAGTCTCATTGAGGTTGGCCCGGGTTGCCCGATTCCCAAAGTATTGAAGACCAAATAAGGCATCAAATTTATGCTAGCCCCCATATCACAAAGGGCCTTGGCAAAATCCGCACTACCGATAGTGCAAGGGATAGTAAAAGCTTCGGGGTCCTCAAGTTTTGGGGCCATAGAATGCGAAATAACACTTACTTGATGAGTCATCTTAACTTTTTTTGCACTCCATTGACCTCTTCTTTGTTATCAAATCTTTCATAAACTTCGTATACCCCAGCATTTGCTCCAGTGCCTCAACCAAAGGGACATTGATTGTGAGGCTCTTCATCATGTCAACGAACTTTTTGAATTGATTGTCACTCTTTTGCTTTGCTAACCGTTGTGGATAAGGTGGAGGTGGTCTAGGCAAAGGTGCCTTAGCTTTGGACACCACCGGCTCATGTATATCAATCACGTGTTCCCAAGATGGGTTCACGGCATCTTGTGTTTCCACCTCGGCCTCATCATCAATATCAATCCGCACATTATTGTTCATATTTTGTTCAACCAGATCTTCAACAATCAACGGACCCACATCTTCTTGGACCCCAACATTATCATCCACAACTTGATTTTCTTTCGAGGCATGCACATCACCGCCTCTCCCACTTCCAGTTGTAACCGCCATCACATGATTGTTACCTCCCTTCGGTTTCACAACCGTATCACTTGGTAGATCACCCTTAGGTCGAGTATTCAACGATTGAGAGATTTGGCCTAATTGTACATCCAAGTTCCGAATAGAGGTATTGTGGGAAGCCAATTGAGCATCGAAGTCTTGGTTTTTATTCATCATTTGTTTGAACATCATTTCTATCCTTCCCATACCATTACCTGAAGAACTAGACCCTTGAGATTGAAGCGGAGGTGGATTGTTCGGTTGTTGGTACATGGGAGGCCTTTGAAAGCCTTGCCCCCGATTGCCTTGATTTCCACTATTATTCCACCCTCCTTGATTGTTGTTGTTGCTCCAATTATTGTTTTTCACATTCCAATTACCTAGATTGTTATTTGGTTACCTCAATTGTTGTTTTGACTGTTGTTGTTCCAATTGCCACCACCTTGTTATTGGTTTTTAATATTAAGATTACCACTGCCTTGTTGATTGCCCCAATTTCCTTGGGGATGCCATTGTTGATTTCCTTGATTTCCTCTATTCCCTTTGTAGTTATTGACATATTGACATTCCTCGCTTTGATCATCATAGAACTCATTCAAATAACCACCACCATCATTGTTGGTGTCATATTGCTCGCAATTGCCGCGAGGTTATTGTTGCCCTCTTTGCCTTCTTTTCAACATAGAAACACCTTCCATTGCATTGACTTGTCATGGGTTTTGGACTTTTTGCAATTGCGCCATAACCAATTGATTCATAGTTGTTGTGACCTCGGCAATAGGTTGGCCATGATCGTGCAATTGCTTGTGCAAATGGGTGACCGCTGGATCACCTTGGGGCACATTTGCTCGATTTTGCCATGCTCAAGAGGTATCACCTATTTCATCAAGTACATCACATACCTCTTGGTAAGAAAGTTTCATGAAGTTTCCTCCTGCTAATTGGTTCAGAATACACTGATTCATGGTATTGATGCCCCGATAAAAAGTTTGTTGTATCATCACCTCGGTCATGTTATTATTAGGGCACTCCTTCATCATTGTTCTATATCTTTCCCATATCTCGTGCAAAGGTTCAGTTGGCTCTTGCTTGAATGCTGGGATTTCATCCCTAAGAGCCGCCATATGACTTGGAGAAAAGAACTTGGCAATAAATTTGTCCGCCAATTCATCCCATGTGATGACAGAATGATTTGGGAGCTTTTCTAACCAATCCAACGCTTTACCCTGAAGAGAGAATGGGAAAAGCCTCAATCTCAACGCATCCTCGGGCACGTTTGTTTGCTTGCTACCATAGCATGTATCAACGAACCACTTCAAGTACTTGTAAGAATTTTGATCGGAGGCGCCCGTAAAATACCGTCTTTGCTCGAGCAAGGTCAACATGACATTTGTAATTTGAAATTTCCTCGCCCAAATTCGGGGAGGAACAATGGTACTCTCATATTGTTGATACGGGAGGACTCTTGGAGCCACTCTTGGCAGTGGCGGAGGACGGTCTGGAATATTGTTGTTGTCATTTGCACTGGCCTGACAGCCTCTACGTGGAGGTTGAAGTAAGGGAAGCTCATCATGATCAAGATCGTCTACCTTCTCCCCTGCATTCACATTGCCAAGAGGGTCATTGGAATTGAAAGCGATTTGTACCTGAGTAATCGACACAAACAAAATTAGTAAACAAGAAGGAAAGAGAAGCAAAACACAAAACTAACTAAACAAATGGTCAACACCGTAAGCTCCCCAGCAACGGTGCTAAAAAGTGATAGCTGCCAAATCGATGCTACACTGAGGTAGGAAGAGCGGGTCACAATAGCTTTTACCCGAATAGAGGTCAGGATCGATTTCCTCAGGGAGCTAGTAGTGGAGTTGGATTTTCTGTCGAGTCTAGAGATGTGTTTGTACTCCTAATGTCACTTCAAACATTATTGGTTTTTGATTTTATAACTACTGTTATAAAACTAATGATTAACACTAAATTATGTTATGAGAATATTTCTAAGTTGTATCTAATGAGAAGAATGGCATTGGGGTCGTGACATCACCTAGGTGGCAAATTGACGGGTAGATGCTACTAAGGATAGATTGACATATTTGGGGCTTATGCTATAACCGTTGCACAATTATATCCAATCTCACACCTCTCAGTAGAGAGAGTGATCTTGCCCAATTAACTCTCTCGAGACCAATTGGGTAGGCCAATTTGATCAAGCAATTAGGTTTCAAGTAAGGTGATTACTCTCTCGAGATTTAACCCATTAATTGTGACTATTATATCTCATGAGTCCATCCCAATTCATTGTTAGGTCAATTTTGGGGTCATAGACTCTCTTTCTCAAGAAGGGTCAATCCCACAAAGCTTGAATCAGTGTTTGCAACCACAAATTCGAAATGAAAACATAAGATCAACCAAAATAACAAACACCCATAATTATTCTAACCCTAGATGGCAACACCCATCAATTACCCACACTAGGGTTGAGCCTCAACCCTAGCTAATTAATGAGTTTAGATACTCATTCTTGAAAGAGAAAATGAAGAAAAAGATGAAGAACTAAACATATTAATTAATTACTAAGAAGAAATCACTATAATCTATCATTAATGAAGAGCAAAAGTTCCAAAAATTGCTACAAAACCGAGTCTCACGAGCGCAGCTAAGTGTGGAATGTAAAACTTGATCTAAAAATGGTAAAATATTCTATTTATACTAGGCTAGAAAAACTGGACAAAAATACCCCTGCGGGGTCAGAGCGGGCCGCACAAAATAGATCGCGGCCGCACTGGCTCTTGGACTTCATGTTTCTGCTTCTCTGAAGTTGGGGACCACGGACCACGTGGAAGTGCACCGCGGCCACGGTTGAATTTGGCACGGTTCTCACAAGTATGACCGCGGACCACATTGCTTGTAATTGGCAAATTGTGAGCTCTCTGAATCTCTGCTTCGCGGACTGCACAAAAGAGTAGCACGGCCGCGGAGCATGACCGCAAACCATGGACCGCGAGAATTATACCACGCCCGCGTTGCCTACAGCTTGAATATGTCAACTCTCTGAACCTTTTTGTGCGGCCGCATTCACTTTTGCGCGGTCCGCACTAGGTTCTCTTTTCCTCAATTCACTTAGTCTTTGACAGTTGAGTATGTTTCACTCCTTTTTTGAGCCAATCTTTGATATTTGTCCTTTTGTCAATCAAACCTGCAATCAAGCATAACTTGTGAGCATTTTGGGACTATTTTGTAGCAATTTATAACCAAAGCACAGGCAAGTAGGGGCATATAACATGTTAAAATCCCAACTTATCAGTTGCACGCCACAATAATGATATGATTGGGTCGGTTGTATTCCACAACAACTATAAATAATATGGATCAGGTTGCATGCCGCAGAAGTGTTGTTATATGTTAGGATCGGGTTTTGTGCCGCACCAATTGTTGATACAAAGTGTTTATGGTTAGAATATAAGTTCCTTGTTTTTTTGTTGTAAATTCTAAGTTGTCCTTGTGCCTTGTTCTTGATTTACTTTTGAAACTGATAGACCCTGCATCATGTACCCCCTCCCATATTTACTAGTTTATGGTTGTTTATATTCTGCTGTATATTATATAACTGCGCAAGTTTATTTGGTAGTCTGGTCCAAGCCTCATCACTACTTCACCGAGGTTAAGCTAGGAACTTACCAGCACATGGGGTCGCTTGTGCTGATACTACACTCTGCACTATTTTGTGCAGATCCCAGTGCTGTAGATTTCGCACCGCAGTAAGGTTTCAGCTTCCTACTTACCAGGCGACACAGGTTAGTCCTGCAGGCGTCCGCAGGACTTGGCATCTCCCTCTATCTATTTTCCTGCTTCTCTTATGTAGTTGTAGAGACAATGTTTTGTTATTTCTTTCACACCCTTATTTGTAGTACTCTTAGACAGTCTGTGAAGTTGTGACACCAAATCTTGGTGCTTTAGTTATGGGATGGTATTAGTAGTACTGTTGAACTTGAAGTTTATTTCTTCCGCATGTTAAATTATGTTACTATAAATTGTTGATGCTAGGTCATTAAATAAACTAAAAATGGAAAACAAGTTAAATAGTTCAGTTAGTTGGCTTGCCTAGCTTTCACTAGTAGGTTCCACAACGACTGCCGAGGGTGGGAAATCTGGGTCGTGACAATTAACCCCCATAATTTTGTTAATATACTATCAGAAAGAGTATTAACAGATTATTATGAACTAAAAAATAGTTTTCATCATCAAGATACTCGCCAACAGTACCTGAACAAGCCAACAACACAGTAGAGAAATCCTGAAGCATAAACAAACAATCAAGAAACTGGTTGGATGAATATGAAACTCCAAACACTGATGCATGACACGTGTTCTATGGAACTCTTGCATCTGACCCTCTGAAATTCATAAAGTTACTTCTTTTAGAGAAAGTAGTGTCTATTACATCTATGTTTCAATGATGATAATAGTGCAAATATAATTGTATCTATTTGATTGCAGGAAATCTAGAAGTAGCACTCCTTCAAGGAAAGTTCAAAGGCAACGATATCAGAATGGAAATGAGATCAAAGGAAACATGGACAATGCTAAATCAATGGATGCCAAAGCCATGTCAAAGCCTTTAAAAAGGAAACAAAATCAGTCTGGATGCTTTAGTCTCAGTCAAAGGATAACGTGGATGTCTCAACAAGGAAACATATCAAGTGTAGTTGCTAGAGAATATCAAGCCATACTTGAAGGACTAAATCAGAATCAAAAGATTGATCAACCAAATAGAAGCAACAAATCACTCTCTGAAATTTGGATATGAAAGGGGAAGGACGTAAACGAATCCAGCCCATTTCATGTGCAGGATTCGGAGGCACCCCTTGGGTCAAATCTCTTAGAGGATTCTGTGCCTCAATCAAAGTTCAGTTTGCAACGACTTTTCAATCTCTCCTATAAGAAGACTGGGAAACTTCAATAAGAAGATTTATGCAACTACACAAACTATTTTCTAAGCCTTTCTAGTTCTTAGTACAAACACTGTATTCTTGAGTCTACAGGTGTCACAAAAGATAGGAAGAGTTAGAACACAAAAAAAGAGTTGTGTAAACATTACAAAAACCACTATTACTGAATATCGTTGATGGTGAACGTACTAAAACCATCACAACTGTAATACTTTATCAAAGATCTAAGAGAACCCTTGTGACCCAAGGGAACTGGACGTAGGCAACAAACCTGTATTGAACCCGTATAAAAACTGTTGTGCCTTCTTTACCTTTCCATTTGTTTATTTCATTCTTACTGAAATTGTTCACTGTGAAAATTCTAGTCGACAAAACTCACACTTAGTCAACCGAGATTTTAATTGGCTACGATTCATTCCCCTTTGGTTTTTCAATTGGTATTAGAGGAAGGCTCACAAACTTTGCTTAACAGCAAGTGAGGAAAAGATCATATGATCAAACACAATCGTTGGATCACTATTTTAAGAAGGAACCTCTCAGACACGACCTCCATATTTAAACAAGCAACACTTTTCTCACTGAAAAGTACGTATGGAAACATACACAATGTCATATGACATTAAAGTTTGGTGCGTGATAAAAAAGGTAAATCTTCCAATTCTACCAAAGAAAGATGAAAATGGTCAACTCATAATATCAACTGATCCACTTGACTTAGATAACTACACTGATGAACAATCAGCCGTCATAATAGTGAACGACAAAGTAAAAAATTTGTTGTATAATACTATCAGTGGAGAAGAATATGAAAAGATATCAAGCTGTGAACCTGCTAAGGAAATGCGGGATAAATTAGAGGTCACGTATGAAGGAACCAACAAAGTTAAAGAAATAAGGATCAATCTCCTTGTTGGGAACTATTAATTATTTCAAATGAAGGATGGAGAATCAATAGAAGAAAATTTTTTCAAGATTTAACAAAATACTTGGAGATTTAAAGTCATTTCGTAGACCAATAAAAAGCGGAGAGTAGGTCAGAAAAATTCTAAGAAATCTTCCCACGATATGGAAATCCAAAGTTATTGCTCAGGAATGTTTGGATCTTGAAAAGATGTCCTATGATGAACTTAGAGGTGATCTAATTGCCTTGGATAGAACTCACTTGGATAGGCATATTCAATAAGAAAATAAGAAAACGATTGTATTCAAAGAGACTATGGCTGAACCAGAAAATGAAGGGGAAGGAGGAGAACAGGATGAAAACATATCCATGCTCTCTCAAGTTGTAACAAACAAGATGAGGAAAAATAGAAACATTAGGAGAGGTAAATCAAACTTCAGAAAAGGAAGGATGAAAAATGATAATGACAAAAATGATGGAAGGTGCTACGAATATGGGAAACATGGCGACATTCAAGCTGAATGCCCCCAACTGTAGAAGAAACTCAGTAGTATCAAAAGAAAAAATATTTTGGAGCCTTGAGTGATGAAGATGAATCCGATCGTGAAGAAATGCAATATGTGTTACATGGCCATAAAAAGAGACAGCAATGAGGACTCAAGTGAACTTAGGATCATGGTAGATGGAGGAACGAATGAGGAAGAAGACTCCGGTGAACTTGGTCTTATGGAAGACGAAGGAACTAGTGAGATATGTCTTCCTACATGTCCTAGTTATTATGAACGCCAAGAATTTGTCGATATTGCTCTTGAATATATTGTGAGAGTTCTAAATGAACTCAGAAAATCAAGGCAGAAAAGAAAGACTGTGCTTGAAGTTGGAAGTTTGTGAAATTAAGCATTATATGCTTCAAGATAAAGTTAATGAACTTCAACTTCAACTGAATGGATTTCTAAACCCACCAATCATAGTTCTATCAAATCAAATCAGATTGATCCTCATAAATCTTTAAATAGGACTAGAAATCCTACATCATGCTCCTACTGTGGCAAAAATGATCATCACACTACAAATGCTCTCAGAGCAGAAAAAGGCTATGAAAATCCCAATAATCAATCTTGCTTCTGTTGTGGAAAAATTGGGCACACTTCTAACCATTACATCTTCAAAGACAACAGGAGATGAGTCTGGCAACCTAAATCTTCTAGTCGAGCTAATACTTAGAAATCTAACCATTTAGGAACCAAGCAGGCTTGGGTACCTAAAAAAAAGCATTCATATTTTGCAAGAACACTGCAAGAAGAATCAAAAAGGAAAATTGTATATTGACAGCGCGTGTTATAGACATATGACTGGTGACAAACAGTTATGCAAAACGGTCACCAAATTAGATGGAGGAACAATTACCTTCGAAGATATATCAAAAGAAAGTAATTGGAGTTGGAAGGTTCCTCTCAGCTAAACATGTGATGTAGATGAAGTATACATGGTTGATGAACTTAGTTACAATCTTCTAAGTATTGGTCAACTATGTGACAATGACTATGGTGGTTGTTTTAAGAAACATATGTGGTTCATAGAAGATGAATTAGGTAAAGTTAATCTTTCTAGTAATAGAGACATGAATTTCTATACTATCAGTAATGTAGATAATCTGGGTATTCAAATTTGTCTAGAATATTGTATGCGGTAAAATCGGAAGGTCCAATTTCTTGTCATTGAGGTACTTCAGGAGATTGTATTGAAGCCCTGAGGATTTGACACCGCGGTCGAGTCCACTCTCTCGAGATTCATCGATGCCCGGCCTAGAGGCAATGTTGATCGCGGCTAGGTAAAACTGGGAAGTTCCCAAGGTGCTTGGCTAAGACTGATATAGCCTAGTAGGCTATTCTAGTCTCGATTCAGGGAATCAGGGCGTCATATCTAATTGTCCCATCTCCATATCTTTATAATTAATGTATGTTCTACTATGTTAGAATTCCCCTCCTATATAAAGGGGATCCTTACCTTTTTGTAAGGCATATTGCTTCAGTTACTCTACACGAAATATAAAAGAACATTTTTCCTTTCTCTCTAACATATTCTCTTGATATTATTGCTCTCGTTTATTACATTCATATTTGTTCTTCGTTTATTGCTTATCATTGGCCATCAAGATCTTTCGCTGATGATTTTGTAACTGTTAGCCCTTCTCCGATTACCCTTGATAGCTTGAGCTCGAGCCCTGGAGTCAACCTCGAGGCCCTATATCGACCAGTTCGAGGCCCAGATTGACTAGCCTATCGGTTTGATTATAACTCTGTCTTTAGCTCTTATTTCACTCCTAAGTATCATACATCAAGAATCAACTACTTAGCAACTAGCATAAAAATAGATCACATATTTGTAGAGTCCCATCAACAAATTTAATTGTTATTACCATTTTCCCGGTAAAAAGTTTGGTGCCCACCGTGGGGCTAAAAATAATAGTGAATATTTTCTTGATGGTTTCATTACATAATGCAAGTTATCTTTCACGCTTTTTCTTGTCAAATATCTTCGATTTCATGTTAAAATGTCTGGCTCGGTAAATAGAGTTGGAAACGACAATCTTGAAAACCATGGAGAGAACGGTGTGGCTGTTCCAGATGTTGGTGTGCCGCCATGAAAGCTAGAGAACGATCCAGTACCAATTCTAGTGGACATAGGTTCACGCGACGCCCAATAGGTTGATATAATCTCACACACGAACAAGAGCGTGCACCAAGGAGACCCACAAGAGGCTCAGAAAACCCCAACCAGGGAAGAACGGTAGGTTAGCCTTCATGTTATTTTTGAAATTTTTGTGTAAAAATAGTTGTCTATCGCTCGACTGCAAAGTCACAAGGAAACCCCTATCATGGTAGCACCGGGGATCGCTCCCCCGGCTGAACAGGTGCCAAAGAGATCGAGCAATAACGGGTCAATAGCCGATCCTGTCATCGTGAAGATTCTCGAGGAACTCACCAGAAGTATCGAATAAGGTGAGACAATGATAGAAGCCAATGACAAGAAGGTCGAGACCTACAACTCCAGGGTCGACCAAATTTTGGGCGATCCCCCAGTCCTGAAAGGTATGGATTCGAAGAAGTTCATACAAAGGCTGTTCCCATAGGAAGCAGCCCCAAAGCCCATTCCAAAGAAGTTCAGAATGCCAGATCTCCCTAAATACAACGGGACCTCAGACCCCAATGAGCACGTTACTGCTTACACTTCCATAGTGAAGGGCAATGACATAAAGGATGATGAGATCAACTGCGTCTTGCTGGAAACGTTCTGTGAAACACTCTCCAAAGGGGCTATGATGTGGTAACATAACTTGGCCCCAAACTCTATAGACTCGTTTCTCATGCTGGCTGATTCCTTCATAAAGGCACATGCCGAGGCCATCAAAGTGGCCATAAGGTAATGTGATGTTTTCAAGATCAAGCAGAGGGATAACGGAATGCTATAAGAGTTCATATCTCGCTTCCAAATGGAGCAAATGGAGCTACCACCGATCTCTGACAACTGGGTGGTGCGGGCCATCACTCAAGGTCTAAACGAACGAAGCTCGATGGCTTCAAAGAAGTTGAAAGAGAATCTGGTTGAATATTTTGTCGTAACCTGGTCGGACGTCCATAACTAATATTAGTCAAAAATCTAGGTCGAGGATGACCAGCTGGGAGCCCTCTCAGGTTCAGTATATCCTAGCAGGCTCTTGGCGAAGGAGTAAAAACCAAACAAAGAAAGATATCAACCATACGCCGAAGATAGAAGTAATGCACGAAGGCGCAACCCACTTCGTAACGATAGAAGGATAGATCGAGGACATAATCCTTTGGGACTTATCAACAGAGTCGAATTTGATAGGAACGCAGGACCAACCGAAGGACCTCGCTTAGCAAAATACAACTTAAACGTTGATGTGTCAGACATCGTGTTCGTCATCAGCAAAATCAGAGATGCCAGATGTTCTAGACATGTACAATTAGACCCTTCACAAAGGAACTACAATTTAGTATGTGAATTTCACAACATGCACGGACACAAGACCAAAGATTGCCGACAACTCCGAGAGGAAGTGGCCCGGTTACTCGACAACGGTTATCTTCAGGAGTTCCTAAATGATTGAGCCAAAAATTGTTCTCGAGAAAGGGAAACAGTAAAAAATGATAAGGCAGACGAGCCACAACATGTCATCCACATGGTCTTTTGAGGAAGCAACCACGAGATATGTCCTCGGCCGTATCCGAATAAAGGACCGTACCACATCCTCCAAATGAATAGTAAGGATCAAAAGCGCCATCGCCATTGAGGTATAACCATCTCTCTTTTCATTTTGTTTTTCATACTAACCCACATATAGGCACCCGATCAAAACAACCAAAATTCTTCGCAACCCAAAAGACTTAGGTTTCAAAAGAATGCATTGTACACTTTTCCTTCGGTTGGGTTTCATCCCGAGAAGGGTTTTACCGGTAAGGTTTTTAATAAGGCAACGTCTATATGCTACCTAATTAAGATCCAGCAAGTGTCCAAGGCTTCTTTTGCAATCAACCTCGAACACCCCAGGGAGGCCGTCTACTCGGAAGAACCAAAAAATGCCAAATGGGGTCCTGGTAGAAAAACGGTGTACTGGGCCAAATAGTCGAATGAATCATGCCCATATAGTCGGGCCCCCAATGACGAAAAATGTATATTTGTTCCAAATAATCTAAGGACACATTTTTCCAAAGCATCCCATACTCCAAAGGAAACTCAACATTTTTGCAAAAACAAATCTTCCTTCAAAACATCCCAAACACTCGGGGACTGGTGTCGACAATCCAACACATGAACGACCTCCGAGTCAGGACTTTAAACTCATAAGCCCTCAATGAGGAAACATGAAAATCACAAAATATCTCCAAGGCATAAAGTCCCCCAAATACTTGGGGATTGGTGTCAAAATATTAAAAATACACCACCTCAAGGTTGGGATCTCTAAAATTGTAAGCCCTCAATGAGGTAATACAAAGTCTAAAAATGATGACTTCCGAGCCAAGGTATCCTCAATGACTCGGGGACTGTCGCCAATCTCTATTCATTAAAAATCCTAGGCCGTAAGACCCCCGAGCAAGCAAACATGGTCTCGTAAGACCTACGTAAGGCAAAAACAAAATTTTAAGACCTCAAAAGCATAAAAAATCTATAAGAAACTTACTACAGACATAAACTCGATCCCGAAGTTTAGGCAATATATTGAACTTGTAAGACCGCTAAAAAGGCATACCCTTGATATAGACACCTAAACTACTTCACTCAAGACCAAAATGGCTCCGGCCAAGCACAAATGACTACGGTCATACGGCTATACCAGCCACACAAACGTGACTCGGGGATGCCCAACCGTTGGTACAAAATCACAGGCCTTTAATTACTTTGAATCTACTTCGAAAAGAACTGGTTAAATAGGCTACCCTTAACATAGGAAAATGCCTCCGAGCCAAACCTCTTCAGGTGCTTGATTAACGCCAAAATGACTCAAAATTGAGGCTTTTTCCAAACCGATGAAGGGTTCGGCAAAAACTATTTTAAAAGTCTTTAACGAGGGGAATATAAAGCCAATAAAAGGTCGGTTCGAAAAAAAGTTTAAGAGCCGTTATCGCCGACTTACATTAAAAGGCCATATCGGCCCAAGGCGTAAGAGCCATTGTCGCTAGCCCATACAAATTTGAAAACTTGAGGGTCGATTGAGCTCTAGTCGAAACCCGACTCAGAGACTTAACCCAAAATAGTTCACTACATACGCCTAACGGGAAAACATAAGATCCATTATCGCCAGGTCACACAAACATAAAAGCTTCAGGGTCAAATAAGCTCGAGTCGAAACCCGACTCTGACACTGAACCCAAAATAGTTGAATAAAAGCATAAGATCTCAAACGCTAACTTATACTAAAGGTCACATCGACCGAGCATGTAAGAGCCCACAGGCCGGCCTAATGAGCCCCTAGGGCTATATCACGAATCTAAAGATTCCTACTAACTCAACGGATGAATTTATGTGGCTAAAATCTTGGCCAATAGAAACACAGAGGATACAAAATCACAAGGTTTCCCCCTTTATACATACGGTTAATAAAATACAAGCTCTATTTATAACATGTTGTGAAAGATATATACAAAAGAATAGAAAAGAAAGCAAACATCCCCACTGGGGACTACGGTCCAGCGTCTCCGTCCTGGCTATGTTCAGTATCAGACAGAAGGAAATTGGCATTATACTCCTCCCCCTTGGCTTGCTCGGTCTCTTCCAAGAGATCAAATCCCCTGACATGAATTTACTTGAGAGTTTCCCTCTAAGATTTGCATTGCGCATACTCTTTGCCGCTACTCGCACGATCGAAGGTTCTCCTCAGCTCAGCTCTGGTAGTGGCAGCTCTCTTCAAATAAGCCAACACCTTCTAATTCTCCTTGGTGCTGCTCATTACAGCCTCAACCCGAACATTCACAACCTCAGCCTTTGCCTCCGAGAGCTCGGACATGAGCCTTATGATCATGTTCGCTCGTGCAAACTTATTCGCACGAACGGTCCGGATTTGTAATTGAAGAGTGGAAATTATGGCGAGAACACTATCCTTGGCCACAACTTAGGTATGTACATGTGCCTACAGCTCGTTAAACTCATATTTGGCCCAACCAACTTTGCTCCAAAGTCATTCCAGCTCCTCCGTCTTGCTCTCCAGCTGAAATATCGAAGCATTAATCTCCAAAGATAAAAAGGGAAGTATACATCAGTATGAAATACAGGATACCTATCTTTCGAGGCAGCTCTCGCGCCTCCGACTTCAATTTGCCTCATACCGCAGGGAAACTATCTCGCTTTCTTTTTCAGCACAAAGAAGCTTAAGGGATTTCCCCTTATCCGAAGCTTCCCGCAACCTGGACTCATAGTGAAGCAGCTCAGATTTGAGCCTATCAAAGGCATGCGAAAAAAAAATCAATGAAAAAGGAAGAGTGTGGGACCGGAATAACCTTACATCGGCTACTAAAGCTTACCAAAAAGCCGATCAGCTGAACCTCACCAAAGGCCGAGCCAATATCCGATGGCTTATTGTCCCCAAAGCGCCTTTGGTAGGAAAAGAAGGAGACATCACATGCTACTCGCCCTTCAAAATGCCCTCAGCGGAAACGGGGAATGTTCTTTCAAAAACGGAGGCCTCCAAAGCCAGATGATCGGTCGAATCGCCTCTTTTAAACCATTGAGAAGGATTCACCCCACTGCAAGAACCCTCACGCCCGAGGGCCCTTTTCATTTACTATCGACCCTCAACCTTAAGGTTGGAAATATCTCCTGCTCTCCCAGAGGGCATGACCTCATCTCAAAAAAATCTCCTGTACCTGTGGCGAATAAGTTAGTACGCTAAAAAGAAAAGCACCATTTTGGGGAAACAAGCCACCAGGCGCCTACCATAATGCTTCACATCCCACCTCCCTTTGGATAGGTCTTGCCAACTACGCCTATCATAGGTCGAGCAAGCTGCCAGCTTACGAGACCACTCGGCCAAATCAGGGACCTCATTCGGCAACCAAGGAGTCACTTTGAAAATGAAACAGAAAAGTGTCATTACGGAGTCCGCCTCTAGTCAATGTGGCAAAAATACAGGTACAACACTTATGTGAAGAATTCCATTTCTTAGGAAAGGGCAAAAACTCTCCCGAAATAATATCGACTATTCGAGCCCGAACGAACCCGCTCATCCATCCTCGGTACTCATCCTCCTCTCCATTAACGGCAGGAGATTGGGTGGATCGACATTGCAGAGTAATCAAACCCCTGTATCGCAATGGTCGATATAACCTCACGAGATGACTGAGAGTTAACTCAAGCCCATCCTTTTAAACAAAATATCTTATCGTCTGAATTATCTTCCAAAGGAATGGGTGAGCCTGTGCCAAGGTAATTCAATATCTTCGACAGAACTCAAGCACGACCCGATCGGGGGGCCCCGATGTAAAACACTATATACAAACTCAAAAACCCCTCTACATAGGTCGTGATGTTATCATTGGAGGAAGGTACTTGTAGTACCACATCTTCTCCCAATTCGGAATCTTTTTTGATCATTTCGAGGTGTTCCTCTCCCATTGATGAGATAAAACTTTGATGCATGGTCCTGATGCCTTTGATAATTGGATGATCTCCCCAACATAATGTCTCTCCTCGAGGCAAGGCACCCCGAGGCTCGCTTAGCGAGCACCGGCGGTGTACTATCGACCGAATGTGGAACATAGGCATAACTTCCTTCTCCTTGGTAGGCGTATGTCGATGTAGCAGTCATGGCCATAATAAAATAAGAAGGCGAAGGTGTATATTTAGGCAAAGATTTTAAGTTTAAACAACCGGAGAACTAGCGTAAAGTGCCGGGTTTTGTGGAAGAAATAGTTACTCAAAGTAGCAGAATCTCCACTTGCGAGGCAAGCGAATGAATATATAGGGGAAAAGCAGCGGCTGCTCGCCCACCCTGAGGGACAATTAATTCTGACCGTGTGAACATCACCCTTTCCTAGGGAAATATACTGACAGAATCACCCTGGGGTCCCTTTTCCAGATTGCACGAATGCTGCTATACCACAAAATTCGAGAAGCAACTGGGCCTCAATGACTCCTCACAATCACTAGCATCGACCCTAAAGAAGTTACCGATCTAACTTTGGGACAAGACCCAATTTAGGGGTCCTCGGTCACTCCGAGTACGGTTTTCGAAAAGGTAACATCAAAAGTTGAAGTTTAACTCCGCAAGAGCGGCAAGATTAAAAGAGCGAAAAGACAGAGAGAAGAAAAACCATTTTTTGCATTGCCAAAAATATATTTAAAAGGGACATATTTACAAAACTCATTCCCCCGGGAGTATGTACATGGAATGAAAAAGGAAAAAGAAAGCAAAGCAACGCAAAGCCTACTTTTTATCGTTACTATCTTCAGTACCATCTCCATCATCCTCATCTAGGGAGATCAAGAGCACCAACTATCTCTCCGACTTTCGGGCCTCCTTGATTTTAGCTGATATGTCGATGCCTCTGGCCTCGACCTCCTCCAAGGTTTCTCTTCTCTCCTCCGTCTTAGCATGTTTGATGGCCCGAGCTAGCTTCTGCTCGGCCTTTATCGATACGTCACAAACCATTTGATTCGCCGTGGCTACGTTCTTCAGATAAGTAGAGATATTTCCTTCGATCTCGAGCTTAGCCACACTAGCGCAATAATCTCCTTTTGAGAATTCTTTCGAAGGTCGTGGGTCGTCGCCAACTCCGAGCTCACTATCTCCTTTTTTTTCCTCAGTCCTAGGATCTCCATATTTAGCCGCCTAATCTGTGAGTCCTTTTGCTCGACCTGCAAAATGAAAAATAAGCCAGCCGGTGTCGAACTATAGAGGCAAAGGTCGGGTTCGTGAAAGGCAAAATACCTTCTCAACAAGATCAATATTCTCCCGAATCACTCCCGCCAAAGTAGCTTGAAGCTCGCCTAACTCATTCTCCTTCCGAGTAGAATAGGCCTCCGACTCTCATAGTCCCGAGGCAAGCCTATCAAGCTCCTACTCATTGCATGAAAGCCCTTCAAGAAGCCTGAAGAGGGCATGATCATACATCTCCTCACACTATAGAATAACAAAAGAGTTACAAGAACGAAGAGTGACACTCGAGGCTGAAAAGAATGCATGAAAAACAGTTATCACCTGCTGAAGGAATTTCTTCGCCACCCTGACGGCACCAGGATAATCGAGACCGATGTTGTTGCTGACATCATCTAGAATGTTACCAAGCACACCTCCCACATTGACGGGACTCCCCTCTTCAGCAAGGTTCATCTTTTGAGGATCCCTTATCTCCTCTGATGAGAATGGATGACCCGAACTGAGATCCCCTAGATCACTGATGTCCCCAATGGGCAGTTCCTGCCCCTGAAAAGCTCCTAGCTTAAATTCCTCGGGATCGGCAGTAACGGTTCCCCTAGAAGGAAATATGCCACGTTCAGCCACGGGATCCGACAACACATTAGAATTCTCCTCAAAGATCTTCGACGCACAAGATCGACCTGATTCGGCCGTCCCCAATTCAGCGGCTTTTGGTTGAGGCACCTACGAGACTCTCACCCTTGACCCCAATCTCTGCTCAACAATAACACTCGCTCTCACCATCAGCTTCGTCCCCAGTATTGGGGCTTTCCTTGAAAGCAAAAGTTGAGGTCCCAACAGCAGTTCGAGGCCTGTGTGGCTTAGGTTTCTTTGTCATAGAGGGGTTGGCAGCCTCCTTGCCTTTCCTCTTATTACCCTTGCTAGGCTCCAAAACCTCCACCTTGCCACTAGGAGGTGGTCTCAATAGCATATTCTCGCCAAAGCCTACACGAGCATTGCGACCACAACTTATCAGCACAAGAAGGTACATGAAAAAATATTCGGCTAAGACGTAGGTGGCAAGGGAAACTTTACCATAGTTCTTGGCCACCCATCACATCTTAGCCAGGTCAGTCCAAGATCAGGCAAGATATGGGAACTTGTTGTCCAACCGCTCAATCCACCTTGCCAGATCCGAGACTGCTCCAGGATACCAAGCGACAACTGCAAAAACCAAAAAGAGGTTATCTTTTTTGGAAGAAAGGAAAGAAGATCATAAAATATGTCCGAAGGAAAAAATGCTTACGCTGCATGTTCCACCTCTCCGGGAAAGGCATTCTCTCGGTCAAAATGATGTCTTAGATTTTAACCTGCATGAACCTACTCATCCATCCCCATTCTTTCTCCTCATCGGTGCTCGAGAAAAATGATTTTTTTGATCGATGGCGAAGCCTAATAAGGCCCCAATAGAATCAAGGGCTATACATCCTAATCAAATGATGAGGGTAACGATCTCGTCCCCAACCTTATCGGTGAAATGACAGAGCATCAAGACTATCCTCCAAAAAGAGAGATAGATTTGTCCGAGCGTCACCAGATATTTATCGCAAAAGTCGAGGATGACCGGATCTATATTTGTGGGAAGGGATCCAGAAGGATCGGCCGGACCCAAAGTAAAGGGATAAGAATATACATGGAGGAAACCAGCTTTATAATCCGGTATGTTCTCACCAGGGCCGGGAATCTCCACTGCCACTGCCTTCCTCCATCGATAGTCCCTTTTTACCACCTGTGCAATGGCCATGACACTGATGTATCAGGACACGTGTTCGTATCGGCCCGGTGTAGAAGAGGGTTTATCGATGGTATAATCTTTTGACATGTAAAAATCGGGGGATTGCATTGTCCCAAGGGGGGTACCACTTTTGGTTTCCCCTTGGACGTTCGAGATGAAGAGGTGGCCTCATCCCACCAAGGAACCATTTTGGAGGTTCTGGCCATTTCATTGGTAATTTGTTTTTCACTATGAAAGTAAAGAAGAAAGAGTGCAAAAAGAAGATGGGTCTGGATTCGTGAATTCAAAGATGTTGGGAAAGTAAGGATTATCAAATCATTGGCATATTTATAGGAACTGTATGGGCAACAGAAAGGTCGATCCAATAGTGGTTCATGGGCTTCTCGATAGTCGCATTTTAACAGCAACCCTTGCACGGTGTTTTGGGCATGGTATTTAATGCTCTGATAGGATGACTTCATAGCAATGATGCCCTCATAATGGAGGTTCAAAATCGTTTACTATTACTTCATCATAGGAAATGCGGAAACTATTTGTATATAGTAAAATCGGAATGTCCAATTTCTCATCATTGTGGTACTTCAGGAGATTGTTTCAAAGCCACGAGGCTTTGAGACCATGGTTGAGTCCCCTCTCTTGAGATTTGTTGATGCCCAACCTGGAGGCAATGTTGACCGTGGCTAGGTTAAAAAGGTGAAGTTCCCAAGGCGCATGGCTAAGACCGACAGAGCCTAGTGGGCTATTCTAGACCTGGTTCAGGGTATCAGGGCATCATATCTAGTTGTCCCATCTCCATAACTTTGTAATTAATGTATCGTGTAGTATGTTAGGATTCCCCTCCTATATAAAGGGGATCCATACAATTTTATAAGACCCGTTGCTTCAGTTATTCCACACGAAATATAGAAGAACATTTTCCTCTCTATAACATATTCTCTTGATATTATTGCTCTCGTTTATTATGTTCATATTTGTTCTTTATTTATTTATTATAATTGGCAATAAAGAGCCTTCGCTGATCATTTTGTAACTGTTAGCCCTTCCCCAATTCGTCTTGATAGCTCGAGGTCGAACCCTGGAATCAATCTAGAGGCCCTATATCGACCAGCCCGAGGCCCCGATTGACTAGCCTATCGGTTTGATTATAAATATATCTTTAGCTCTTATTTTGATCGTAAGTATCACACATCTAGCATCAACTACTTAACAATTAGCATAAAAATAGATAACGTTCTTTTAGAGTCCCATCATCAAATTTAATTGTTATTACCATTTTCATGGTAAACACATATATGATTGATGATCCCTGGGTATGGCATAGAAAGCTTGGCCATGCTAGCATGCCTACTATTCAAAACCTTTCCAAATACGATATTGTCATTGGTCTTCCAAAACTAGATTTTTCAAAAGATCATATTTATGGTGCATGTCAATTAGAAAAACAAACTCGTTCATCTCTCAAAATCAAAATATTATCTCTACTACTAAAATTTTTCAACTCTTGCATACAGACTTATTTGGTCCAACTAGAACTGCTAGCATTGGTGGTAGAAAATATGCTTTTGTTATCGTAGATGATTTCTCATGTTTCACTTGGTTATTATTATAAGATATAAAGATAAATCTCTAAGGAAATTTGAAGTTTTCTATAAGAAGGTTCAACATGAGAAAGGATACTACATTTCCACTATTAGAAGTAACCATGAAGGAGAGTTTAAAAGCAGTGCATATGAAAACTTCTGCAATGATCAAGGAATCTCTCATATATTCTCTTCGCCAAGATCGCCTCAACAAAATGGAGTGGTAGAACGTCAAAATAGAATATTGCAGGACATGGAAAGAACTATGATTGCGGAAAACTCTCTACCCCACCACTTCTAGGCAAAAGCTGTGAGAACAACATGTCATATTATTAATAGATATCTGATTCGACCCATTCCAAAAAAGACTCCATATGAGCTATGGATCAGTAAGAAACCCAACATCAGTTACTTCCACCCATTTGGATACAGGTTCTTCATCTACAATAATGGAAAGGACAATCTGGGTAAGTTTGATCCAAAGAACGACAAAGGTATATTTCTTGGATACACTCCTCTAGTAGAGCATATAGAGTGTACCAGAAAAGAAAATTATTCATTGAATAATCAATTCATGTTATTTTTGTGGAAACTAACCCTCGCTCAAGGAATGAAAAACTTCCTGAAGATGAGGAAATTTCTATTATCCCAAAGTCTATTATTATAGGAAAAGACAATCAAGATGAGTCGACCAGCCAGCAGAATCAGTCAACTGAGGAGCACATTCAAATTCAAGAATCTTTTTCTGCAGAACAGCCAACCACTGGGGAAAAGGATCAAATCACAAACTTTCCAAAGGAATGGCAAAGTGAATCGGGATATGCTCACAAATTAATTCTTGGAAATCCACAAGTGGGTATCACTATCAGAATATTTCAGAAGTTTAGCTCTCATATGGCCTTAATATCATAATTTTAGCCAAAGAAGGTGGATGAAGCCCTCAAAGATGATTGTTAGATCAATGCAATGAGAGATGAACTTGATCAATTTGAAAGAAATAAAGTGTGGGAATTGGTTCCAAAACTATCAAACATATAGTTCTTTAGAAATAAGTTGAATGAATACAGTCAAGTAGTTCGTTACAAAGCAAGGCTAGTTGCTCAAGGTTACTCTCAGCTAGAGGAAATTGACAACGATGAAACTTTTGCACCAGTAGCAAGATTGGAATCAATTCAAATACTACTTGCTTTTGCTACTCATAAAGGATACAAAATCTTTCAATTGGATGTAAAAAGTGCCTTTTATACATTTCTGAAAAGGAACATGTGAAGCAACCTACTGACTTTGTACGTGAAAACTTCTCAAATCATGTTTTAAACTGCCTAAAGCTCTATACGGACTCAAGAAAGTTCCCCGAGTATGGTATGAGAGATTAAGCTCTTTCTTTCTAAGTCAAGGCTTCAAATAAGGTAATATCAACACAACATTGGTTATGAAGCACTCAAATTCAGGCAATCTTATTACTCAAATTTATGTTGATGATATTATTTTTTGAAATCCTACCTCTTTGTTGTGTGAAGAATTTTCTCACACTATGAAAGGAGAATTCGAAATGAGCATGATAGGAGAGCTAACATTCTTTCTTCGATTGCAAATCAAGCAGTCTCCCAAATGAATCTTTATCAGCCAAACCAAGTACACTAAGGAAATTATAAAGAAGTTTGGCATGGAGAATGCAAAGTCTATTGAAACTCCAATGAGTCCAACAACTACGCTTGAAGAAGATAATAATGGAAAAAGTATGGATGAAACGATGTATAGAGGAAATATTGGATCCTTATTATATCTCACAGCTAGTCGACCAGATATAATATCTAGTGTGTGTAAATTGCAAGGTTTCAGTCATCTCCAAAAGAATCCCATCTTACTGTAGTTAAACACATTATTAGATATCTTATTAGGACCTCTGAATTAGGTTTATGGTATGCTCACTCTAACACTTTTGTGTTAAAAGGATTTTTCAAATTTAGATTTTCCAGGTGCTAATATTGATAGGAAAAGTACTAGTGGTACATGCCAACTGTTGGGAAATGCTTTAATTTTCTGGCATAGCAAGAAACAAAATGATGTTGCTTTGTCAGCTACTGAAGCATAATATTTAGTTGTTGGAAGGTTATGTACACAAGTTCTTTGGATCATGCATCAACTTCTCGATTATGATTCATCTCTTACTTCAACTTATATATTTTGTGATAATAATATTGCTATATGTTTGTAAAAAAATAGTGTGCATCAATCTAGGGCAAAGCTATAGAAATTAAGTACCATTTTATCCGTGATCATGTTGCAAAAGGTTATATCGTATTAGAATTTATTAATACTGAGTCTCAACTTGCTGATATTTTTACAAAACCTGTTTTAGAAGAAAGATTTTGTTTACTGCTTAAAAATATTGGCGTTATGCCTATTTTGTAAAAACATCTTTCTTCTATGTAAAATATATTAAATTTCCTTAATTGATGAAGTGTATTAATTTTAATGTGAGTATAATTATTACACTTCCATCGGTGCTGCCGAAGCAACTCCTAAAAAATGTCGCTTCCTTCTGAACCTGGCCTTTCCTTAACCGAGGCAACCCTTCAACCTTCCAATCGCCTAGATAAGAACCCTCGTCTCTCTCTAATTCTTCATCTCCTCTCACAAAATTTCCTTACCATGGAAAAAAGAAACCTCTTATCTTTCACTGCTACCAGACAAAGCAGTCAACTTAAGAAAACCCACAACCCTGAAGAAACCGTAGACCTGAAATCATCCCTCGACTCAGACTTTCTTAAAACTGACAATGAAAGCAATGAATCATCAGAGGATCTACCTATTAGCTAGAAAAAGGCAGGAAAAGGCCTATGGAGCAAACCCTTAATAATCCTGCATGCAAGAACAGGATCGTGGAAAACAAAAATTTCATGCTAGAGGATAAACTACACTTCTATGGAGCAAGTGAGAAATCAAGTTTTGAGTCCTATAAGTCAAAATCTATGGCTCATGGATGCTCTGTAAGTCTTTCTCTTATGAAAAATTTGCACTATGATGTGATTTGTATTTTTGACTTTCAATGTCTCTCTTCTCTGTTTGATACTATTGGAATTTCTGTGTATGAAGAGCCAGTGAGAATGTTCTATGCCAATCTAGTTATTAATGACAAAGATGACTTGCAATCCATGTTTTAGGCACTCAAATTGTTCTTGATTCTTATCAACTTGAGGAAATATTTTCTGCTAAGTTTCATGGGTATGATATTTTTGTGCGAAATTCCTGGCCAAAGGAGTTTGAAGTTTCTTTAGAAGAGGCAAAAGCCTTCCTCGAATAACCGCCTGATATTGGTCCTAAAAATCTCAAGTTTGAACACCAAGTTTTAGCCCACATGATAGACACCACTTTACTTCCTAGAGCTGGGTCCCTCAGTACTTGGAATACTAGATATATTTTTGTTCTTTACTGTCTTATGAACAATAAACGACTTGACTGGTTTGTATGGATTTGCCAGTATATGCTTGAAAGTATTAGGGATATATCCTCTTCTGCTGCTTGTCTACCATATGGTTTGCTCATCTAACACATTCTTGAAGTTATGAAGTTTGATTTGGCATCTTTCTCACCCAATCACATTACCAGTACCTATGATAAGATTGCATTTTCTATGATGGGTTACACCATACGTGACGACATATGGGTCAATAGTGCCAAAGTTGAAAGTTCTCCAGTATAGGTTGAAGCACCCACTAAACTAATAGAGACTCAGTCGACTGCCACTACCAACCTACATGAGATTGAGAAAAATCTAGATGGGGTAAAAATCATTCTAATTACAATGAAAGAACAGGTGGACAAAATCAGGGAAGTCACTAAGGAAACAAGTACAGTTGTGTCTAAGCTCGTGATGAACATGGGAGACATGAGGAGATAAAGGATCAGGGCATTCAACTCCATGATAGAAAAGATGGACAATATCACCAAAGAAGTTGAAACCTCATATAACTCCTCTTGCACCAAAGTGATCAATAACCTGAAGTACTTTGTAGGGAATAACTAAGGTAGTGCATGTGTGTTAGAAACAATATTTCTTTTTTGTTTTTATTTTGTGACTTAATTTATTTTTGCGCTGGTCCCTAGGAACAATCTCTTTGTGCCTCTGCTGAAGGCATAACCTCTGCTAGTCTGTTTATTATCTAGCTATTATCTCCTCTATTGTGTAAGTTTTGTCTGTAATTTTTTTCTTTTTGATTGATGTCAAAGGGGGAGAAAAATATGAAGAGTAAACCAGAGCAACAACTCAGGGGGAGCAGTGCTATGCAAATCTAAATAACAATTCGGGGGTAGCAGGCATCTCAAACTATGAAAGGGAAGTATAATTTATTTACTCTCTCTTGATTGTCATCATCCATAAAGGGAAGATTGTTACATCTAAATTTAAATGATGACAATAGTGCAAATCTAACCGTATCTTTTTGATTGCAGGAAATCAGGAAGTAGCACTACTTCAAGAAAAATTCAAAGGCAACGATATCAGAATGGAAATGATATCAAAGGCAACATGAACAATTGTAAATCAAAGGAAGTCAAAGCAATGTTAAATCCATAAAAAAGGAAACAAAAGTAGTCCAAACGCTTTAGTTTCAATCAAAGGATAAGGGATGACAGGAAGGCTTTTGTGATGGAAGCAATGTGAGAGAAAGAGGGTGGTGGAAAGGGACGAAATTTATGGTTGAGTGTGTTGATACCCAATTTTTGGCGTTATATTTTTCTTCACGTGTTAATGGATTAGTCCTTAGGAAAATATCTCTCGAATATTCTTCTAACTTTATTTAATCAGCAATTCAAAAAGCTCTTTCGATTACATAAAAGAATCACTGAATTAAGCCAAAATAAATTATGCAAAGATAATTAGAAAAATAGTCCTCTTTCGTTTAAATGAACTGGTGAATAAAGTTGCAACCAATTCAAAGCTCCATAATTGAACTCAATTAAAGAACTAGAGTTAAGATCCATAAATATCAATCAAAATATAATATCCATCAAACCCTAAGGTAAACTACTCCATAATGTTGAATAAAGTTGAATGATAAGGAAACATGAATTCAATCCAAACTCAGGTATTGAGTTATGGAAATAATGATAAATCCTTGTGCTTTGAGTCTCCAATGCTCTTCCAATCTTCCGTAGGTCAAAAGTCCTCTAAAAATGTATTTATAGTTTATTTATCCTAAGTTGGAATGTTCCTAGACCAAATTACCCTCCTTGAGCCAAAGTGGAAAAACCTGGAAACGTTTTACATATTCAGCGTTGCATTAGTGTATTTTGCTCGGTTTTAAACTCTCTTAACTCAGCTTGTCTGACAAACTTTTGTACTAATTCATCGTAATCTGCCGCACATCCTACCGCACGCCCTACATCGCATTAGTGTATTTTTCTATCAGACTTAAAAACTTGAAGTCTCTGAAATACTAAAATTTTTGAAAAATGTTTATATTGATGCGTCGCTCAATGTAACGCCTTATGCGATGCACTAGTACATTTTGCTATAGCCCTTGCTCTTTTTTCCAACTTTTGTATGCAATACCGGTCCACGAGCCCCGGGTGCCCCACTATCCACGATAACAAAATGTTTTCATTATATCTCATAAGTAGTCAAATGAAGTACAGCAGATCCGAGAACTAGTTTAATTCTTTGGGCTTTTATTAAGATTTTAAAGCTCCAAATTATTCGATTTAGATCCAATTTATATTTTTAATTCGGAATCATTTTCTGCAAAGTCAAAATCTCTGTGAACACGTGATTTTTGCCACGCTTAAATTACTCCTATAACATTCATTAGAACCAGAATTTTTCTTCTATTTTAGAAATTAATTGCATGATTTTATGTTAATTGTTTGTATCTTGTTTGTGTATTTTAATTAGCGAAAAATACAAAAATATGTTGCATTTAGCATTTGGGATTTCACTTTGCATTTTAGGGCAAATTAGAAATCATTTGGAAAATTACAAAAAAAAAAAAACTTAAAATGCACTTTTAATTCTAGTTTTGAGTTTGTCAGGTTTTTTGTTAAATTGTTTTGGATCAATTGTTTTGATCACCATTTTAGGTTTTACTAGATTTTCTTTTAATTAAGGTCTAGAAATTAATTTTTGTTTTTATCTAATAATAATAAATAAAAAATAATAAAAAGGGAAAAATAAGAAAAGAAAAGAAGAAAAGGTTTGTGTCTTAAATTGGACAGCTGAGAATTTGGGCCAAGGCTGCTTAGCCCAAACGAAATCCAGTCCAAAAATGCGGTCCAGGCCTAATCACGTCTCCAACCCGGTCTGCCTCCCTCATGAAACCCCAAACGATACCGTTTTTGGCGTCAATCAATCCTGACCCTTCATCTCATTTCATCCGACGGCCCTGAATTGATATTAGGTTAACATAAAATTATCCAAAAATTACTCAAACCCTAAAACATAACATCTCTTCCTCGTACCAACCCCCCTCCCTGTAACACCGACAGCCCTTCGCCGTGCCCCACCGCATCTCCGCCGTCCACCGCAGGCCGGAAATCGCCGCCGCCTGCGGCAAAGCTCCAAACAACCCCAAAATTTCACCCCATACCCTCCTTCACCTCCTCTTTCCAACCCTCAAATCCGTTTCCCTCAAATCCCCATCGATTTTGTCGGATCTTAGATCGAAATTTTCGGCCAAAACCTAAAAGCCTCCAAAATTTTCCAAAATCACACCATATACTCCCCCTCCACCCCTACATCACGAATCCACACCCATTTTACTTCAAATCACCCTCAATATGTTCGAGTTTTAGATATAGTGTTTCTGCAAAACACTTTTGGAATTTTCTTTGAAAAAAGCCTACCAAGTGTCGCATTGAAATTCCAAATAACATTGCATGTTTGTTTTCACCCAAAAAACAAACATATAATATTATTAGGAGGTTCAATTCAAATTCAACCCGCTGAAGAACAAAATCGGTAAGTCCTCTGTTATATTTGATTTAGATTGTCTGATTTTTTTTAGTTTAATTTGTTCTGATCGTTGTTTTAGTTAAATATCTAGGTGTTAGTTTCACTAGTTCAAAAGATTAAATTGATAGTTTAATTTTATATTGTTTTCAGTAATTGGTTCATTGGATAATATTAGTTGTGATTTGAATCTTAGGGTTAATCATGTTTTAAGGTAGTAAAGTTTTTGATTCGGTTTGTTTTACTCTGTAATTTTTGGTTTAATTTGTTCCGTTTTTCTTTGATTTTCTGGTTGGTTTGATATTGTATTTGATTTCAATTAATTAGTCCGTGGATGTTCTTGTTAAATCAATATTAGCCCTGTTAGTTCATTGATTACCCTAGGTTGTAATTAGAGTTAATTAGTTTGGGATGATCCTTTTAGATTTGTGTGGATTTAGCTGAATTTCCATTTCTTTTGAATAATTAACCAAGTTACTAACTAAGGTAAAGGGTATGGGTTCAGTTAATTCTAGGTTGGTAATTTCAGGGGAGGATTAAGGGTAATTTAGGCATGGGAAAAGGGTAGTTTTGTTAAGAATAGTAATTTCAAAAAAAAAAGAAAGGGTAGTATAGGTATTGTATAGCTAAAAGAACACCCTGGGGCCTTCTAGAATAGGACTTTAATGTAGATTTTAGCAAACTTAGGGCAGTAACTTGAGAAACAAGTCAGAAAATGAAGGGTTAGTAAATAAAATCTAAAATTAAAAGAGAGGGAAAAATGGGAGGGCCATCTAGAACCTTCTGCCCTATTTGTTGCCTATAAAAGGCAACCCCAATGCCTTCTTTAACAAGTTAGACACCCCTGAAAATTCTCAGAAGTTTTGGAGCTCAAAAATTCCCCTCCCCCAAAAAGCTCTCCCTAGTTTTTAGATCTAGTTTTGAAATTCAGCATTCAAAAACCAAAAACAAACAAAAAATACAATAAAAATTCCAAAAACAACACTATTTCATTGCCTTCCTTAGGTTATTTTTCAAATTCCAGGTTTAATCCAGTCTTCTAGTTCATTTCAAAACCAAAAATAGTTCGAATTCTCTATTTTTGTTCAATGTTTGAAGTCTGAAAGTATTTGGAATTATTTGAGCACTGTTGGTTAGTTAATTAGAGTCAACTGAGGCTTATTCGTTGGGTATATTGATTCCCTGGGTTATTTCTGGCTATCTGGTGCTGTTGTGGGCTGATTTATTGAGTTT
>MU743207.1:23758-52473 GCA_026770625.1 Nicotiana glauca
CAAAAAAAAAAAAATCAAAAATTCCAATCCCCTATGCCATGCAAAACCAATCTCTAGGTCTAGTATTCCCTATAAATCTCCTCTTACTTAAGTATATAATTTGTACTAGTATTTAATTTCTTTCTCTCATGCATTGGCTGGAATCATCAACCCAAGAACATGGACTAGATTTGGCCCATTTTATTGGTGTTGAGAGCTGCATTGACCTCCAGGCTGATATAAACATCGTGTCAAATACTCAACGTGATGGTGGGATCAAGAAAAGGGATAAGCAATGGGGGATGATAAATGACAAGGAAAAGAAAGAGTATCCCCGACCAATACCATGGCTTGCACGGATTACAAATTTGCCTTATTCCCAAATGCCTTGGGTTATGATTAGATATTACACTGACGATGGCAGGTCAGTGGTTGTGAAAACTTTCCCAAAATGTATATTCATGATTTAAATCTAATAATTTCAAGGTTTTTGGGTAGTTATTCTATATAATACTTTTCAAAATTCTGTACAAAAAATTGAGTCCAATTGAACTTATATTCACTATATCAAATCATGAGTTTAATAATTTTTACGTTAAACTTAAAATTCTGAATTTGTCTATGACAGATTGATCATTAAGGAAGAGAAAGTGAAACGGTACGAGTATTTCGAGGCTCGTCGGTCCAATGGACGGCTGACACTTCATCTCGTCCCGCTTAACGATGAAGTTTCAAGCACACACGACGATAGTAATCAAGAAGAGGAGGTTATAAAAGAGGAAGAAGAATATGTTGATGTAAATAGAAGGTATGAAGATGGTAATATTCAACAAAAGAATGGTGAAATATTAAAGGGGGAGGAAGAATTAGCATATGTGAATGGTAGTGCAGTGATTGGCGGAGGGGGAAGCAAGTGTTATAGTTCATGTATGTTTGGCTTGCCCATGCCCACAATAAGGCCCGTTCATACATAAACCTTTTCTCTGTTTCTTGGTTTTACTTTTTTATTAATTTTTGGCAGAATAACTTAAATGACACTTATACTTGTGCCACTTTGTCATGCCGGTCCCCAAACTTAACATTTGCCAATTGAACACTTACACTCCTTCAAACCGTGTATAATAAATGCTTATGACAGGAGGCTGCAGCGTGTGTAATACAATCTCCTTCACGTTGGCTGCCACATCAAAAAATAACAATAGTTAAATGTCATGTCACGTGGTAGATTAAATATAATTAAAATCAAAAATTAAAAAATAAAAATAAAATTCAAACGTTAATCCTTTCAAGACTTAGCAGACGTAAAGAATCCCCTTTCAATTCCTTGTCGCCGGCGCCGGTGAAGAGCCCCAAAACGGAAGAACAACTCCGAACAATTTTTGAAAAAACTAAAACATCATCAAGTTGTTCAACACCCTCTTTCTTTTGCATCTTATCAGTAGTGTTTTTTAGATTTTCACCATCTATAATAATGGCTTCTTTAATGATTTCTCTGGCTTTAACCATGGGATCATCGTCCTCTTTCTTTTCCATTTGTTCCTCTCTATTGTTGCTTCCATTGGTTTCTTTCACTCTTTTTGTTGCTAAAGAAATGCTACTTTGCTACTTGTGCAATAAAGAATCGAAAATAACGGACTTCAAAACCAAATACTCAAATCAAGAAAGTAAAGTTTTGTGTATTTAAATTGATACAAAACAGTGCGCAGGAAATTTGAAAATTTCGAACTTAACTTTGTGTTGCAGCTGGAATCTCGCTCAAAACCAGATTAAATCTTCTCCAAATCGCCTCAAATTCGAGATATTAACTCCCAAAGGTATCCCCAATTCTTTGTCAAGACACCCAATCGAACCCGAATCCAATTTCGCAAACCCGGAATTATAAACTCAAGCTTCGAGCTCCTTTAATAGTCTTAAAACTCATTTTGTATTAGGAACATTAGTAAAGTTACAACCATAATTTTTGTGTAAGAATATATTTTTTTAATTGAAATCATCAAAGTTACTCGCTTTTTAGAGCGTGCAATCACGCATTTTACCTAGCTCAGCAATGCATATGCCACATATGTTTGGTCAACGGTCAGAAGAGTTTAAAGTAATGTATATTAAAAGCTACGAATGTTCAAATGAAACTTCGTAAAGTAACGGAAACGGGATGAAAAAGTGGAACTAATAGAAGTATTTATTAGGCTATCCTGCCTTAATTTTTAGATGAACACAAATTTTAGTTTGTTGGATTCTTTTTAGATGTTGCGAAAAAAGTTTACTTAATATTTTGTGAATATTTGTGTTATCCCCTCGGGCGGAATTAATTTTGAACGTGCATTCGTTTGTTTTTATAATTAAAAATTTTAGTCAATGATTTTGATTAATCTATTTGTTTGATATTTATATTGGTTGATTATTATTACAACCTAAGAACACAGATAAATTCTCATTTTTGAATTTAGAGAATATTATTATTTTATTTGTTAATATTCTTAGTAATATATTTTAGTACTATTTGGCATGTGGCTACGCTTTCGCTAAAGAATATGAGTTTGAATGTTTGGTTTGGAATATTCTAAAATAATCAAGATTTTTTATATATACCCCAATTTTCTGCAGCTTAGATGGTATATTGATACCTGTTATCCATGTCACTAATTTATTAAGTAGTAAATGTTGTGGGTCATGAGGAAACCGGTTCTTTTTCTTATGCTATAATTTCTTCCCTTGTTTGCTCTCCGAACTTCCCCCTTGACTATGTTATTTTCCTAATTAATAAATTGTGATTAATGAGATTTTGATTATAACTTTTTCATAAGCCTGGTAATTGCTATACACTTATGAAATATTTAATTTTCACCACAACAAATGTTATTTAAAAAGCATACCATAAAATATCAACCAATGAAAAATCATGCATGTTTATACGGATATATTTTGAAGTAGAGCTTTGGTTCTATGATTTAAAATCAATTTGAAGATACTAAATTGTTGGGGGATGGGGGTGGGGGGGTTGGTTTGGTCTTATTGCCAAAAACCTTTAAAATGTTATTTTAGGGATTTTTACCTTCCTATACCATATATGAAACCTTATTACCCTCAATGTTTAAGGTTTGTGTTAATTACATTTCAACATATTAAATTATCATTTATATACCATAATTCAAATTAGGGATATAATTAAGGGTGCATTTATATTAGGCGCTAATTTAGAACCGTATCTTCCCACATTTATCTTTACTCGTCCCCCCTCCCCCCCTGGAGATGGACAGTAGCATCAATAATCTTTAGATTAGTTCTCATTTACTTTTCCAAAAATCTTAACTTAGCGACCGTATCTTCAGATTAGTTCTTATTTACCAATTCTCTATTTACACGTACAAAACATTAATGTATCGTTATTTTCATTGACCTCCTTTTTTTTATTTTTTTTTTGGGCAGTGGCTGAAGGTTACTGGTTAATACAGTCAATTCAAACTCGAAGAAGAAGAAATATTTCCAGAAATTATAGATAAATTGTAGAAAAATTAGAAAAATTGTAGATAAAGTGTAGACTGTTTTTTGCAGAAGATTTTGTAGAAGCTTTAGTCGTTTTGGATTTGTGAAAACAGAAAACAATGTATCTACAATCAGAATGCAAATAATCTACAATTTATCTACAAGATATCTACAAAATGAATACATTGAATTTTAATATCCCAATTCCCATTTCAATTGTAGCATAATTGGCATTTTGACATAATTGTAGAAGATTTGTAGAAGTTTTAGTCTTCCCAATCTACAATTTATCTACAATTATCTATATTTTATCTTAATTTATCTACAATTTATCTACAATTCTATAATTTAACTACAATTTATCTGCAATTTCTGGAAAAATGTCTTCTTCTTCTTCTTCTTCGAGTTTCAATCTGATATTCAGTCAAAACCAAGTCCAATCTTCACCAAAACCCCTCAAAATTGAGATATAAACTCCTAAACATATTCCGAATTATTTACAACAACACCCAATACAAACAAATAATGATTTTTGAGAACCCAAATTTGAATTCAAAGCTTTCAAGCTTTTTAATGGCTATCAATGGTGGAAAATATATGGAAGAACAGATGAAGATGAAAAACAGAAATCTCCTTTCCGTTTCAATATTCTTCTCCTAAATCTGTTCAGAATATTCACGCCAAATTTGTTCAGAATATTCTTCTCCTAAAATTTAGCTCGCATAAATAGGAAGATACAACTTCTATTAATTAGCTTTTAATGATTGGTACAAAAACTGTAGAAATAATGTGGACTGGACGGGTAATTTAGAGATTATGCATATTTTTGATAATAAAATTTGATATATGATATAGATAAGAAAAAATGCCTCGTTTTAACTGCAATGAAGTACTAAGTCTTCCAAATGTTTTCTTAACTTGGGCCGAAATATGTCCTGATGCAGGACTATCTACGTTATTTGAAATTTCTTACGTATTGCATCAAAATAAGGACTATCCTTTCATATTTTTCCTCCTTTGCGGCCAATAAACTAATTAAATGAGGACGTCAACAAGAAACAATTGTATTTGAGGTGCAAATAGATCGGGTTGGTTCGATTTCTATTAACACCAAATCAAATCAACTATATTGAATTGGACTGGTTCGATTTTGTCGGTATTTTTCGTACATGAATATTACTGCAATATTAGTTCATTAAAGTTGTAGATAAAGTTTTGATAAATGAATATATACAACAACAAAAATAACAACACCAACCCAGTGAAATCCCACTAGTGGGGTTTGGGAAGGGTAGTATGTATGCAGACCTTACCCCTACCGAAGGGGTAGAGAGGATGTTTCCGAAAGACCCTCGGCTCAAGAAGACAAAAAGACAAAAAGAGACAATATCAGTATTATCATAGAAACCATAAGAAAATATAAGAAAACCAGGAACAATATAAAATCCAGAAGAAAGCTGTAAACAAAAGCGATAATTAATAAATAGGTCTGGCACTAAAAGAGAAATAGTAAGACACGACATTTTCACCTGTTACCTAGACAAAACCCTACAAAATTAGTCTAGCAACGGAACGAACTAATGCAAGACCCAACTACCTGTTGGATTTTGTTATTATTAACAAAAAAGGTGTGAATGGAAAATGGCGGGAAAAGAAATAGAGGAAAGTGAAATTTTATCCCTCATCGGTAGAAGGAAAGAAAATCTTTGTGTATATATAGAGAAACTCATCTTTTAGCTCTTAAGGAGTTAAGAAGAAGGTAAGCCTCGTGCCGTCATTGTCGCTCGGCTCGGGTTCGGGTTTGGTCAAATATTGATTGACTAATCTTTTTGGACAAAATTCTTTTTAAATATTTTAATTAATTAATTAACAAAAATTCAATCCGAAATAACCCGCGACCCTGTCCAATCCAGTCCGGTTTCTTTTCCGGATTATTTTAAATCCATTTGTTTTTTCTGCAATATTTTCCCACCTGTTTCAACGACTGTGGCTGTTCAGAAATAGTGTCAAACTTGTTCCTAACAGCTATGCTGTTCTTAAAGGTTGTAATCTTTTTAGAAACATTGCCAAATTGGCTACAAATATTCTTCCAAATCCCAGGATATTTACTTACGAAATTTTCTGATTATCTTCTTCTTCTTCTTCTGCACAAAAATTCTAATGTATTTTATAGCCTTCGAGTGGTTCATTGTTCATCTGCGTTTTTGGTACCGATACGTTGGTGAGTTAAATCGTTCTATCCTGGGAGGATATAATCTAGAACCTCGTGTACTTAAGGGTAAAAAAAAAAATTCTTAAGAACACACTGTGTATTTAGTGGGCTCGATTTATTCCTATACTATTTTCAGAATTTATTTTGAAGTTCCTCTACTGTTTCCAGAATATATTTTGACTTTCTGTTTCTGTTTTTCAGAAAGTTTATTATTTTATTTTACAAGAATACAGATTGGATACACTACCTCCTAAACTACAACTCTAATACTCAACCTCCACATCTTCTTATCAAGTGTCACGTCCTCAAAAATCTGAAGCCTCGCCATGTACTACATGATCACCTCTCCCCAACACTTCTTATGCCACCCTCTACCTCTTCTCATGCCCTCCATAACTAGCCACTCACGCCTCCTTACCGGAACATCTGGGTTTCTCCTCTGTGTATGCCCGAACCATCTGAGTGTCGCATCCCCTATCTTGTCATCAATGGGAGCCACATGAAACTTCTCCCGAATATCATCATTCCTAATCTTGTCCATCCTAGTGTGCCCGCATATCTACCTCAACATCCTCATTTCAGCTACTTTCATCTTCTGGATATGTGAGTTCTTAATAGGCTAACACTCAATCCCGTCATAGCCGGTCTAACCATCGCTTTATAAAGCTTACCTTTGAGTATCGGTGGCACTCGCTTGTTACACAGGACTCCAGATGCTAACCTCCACTTCATCCATCCTACCCCAATACGGTGTGTGACATCCTCATAGATCTCCCTCCCTCCGGATAACCGACCTAAGGTACTTTAAGCTGTATCTACTTGGGATGACCTATAAGTCAAGCCTTACATTCACGCCCACTTTCTCTGGCTCATCGCTAAAAATTTAAAAATAATAAACATATGATCTATTAAAATATTTTTATTGGATTCTTTTAGTATCACATGATAGTTATTATTTTAGTCTTCTAACAATAATTTTTCGTTGATGTACGCTTTCAAGGTTAACCGAATTTAATGATTAAGCATAAAATCAATAAGAAACCTAAATAATAATCTATTCTATTTAATTTTAAAATTATTGAACTGCCATTTCAAATTCGAAAAAAATATAAATATTTAATATATTTTGACATATGAATATGAAAGAACAAAGAGATTGACACATTTTAATAACACTTGATAAGAAAGTGACAATACAACTCATTATTTAACGTAAATAAATATGGATACACTTCATAATTCTATTAAATATTACATCCTACGAGAGAATCTCAAATATTTCTAGACATTTTCTAAAGAAAATTCTATATAAAATTTTAAAAGTATATATAAAAATTATATATTTATATGTCGAGTTGGTTCTGATTTTTTTTACTAAATATTAAAAAAAATCAAACTAAACCTAGTTGAGTTTTTTAATTGGTTCGGTTTGACTTTTCGATTTGATGCGATTTTTCGGTACGGTTTGAAAATTTCTAGTATCTGAATCGTAGAAAGAATTTACTTTAATATAATCTATATATCCCAAAAGTCCCTAATCAAAACGTAGGCCTCCACTATTAATATGTCCTAGACAATGATTTTCATAAGGAAAACTTACACAAATATCTCAAATAAATCTCAACTTACCAACTTCTAGCTATTAGTTATAGACTTACCAAAACTAGTCAAGCATATATAAAAATTTAAAAACTAAATAAATAAGGTTTTTTCTCTCCAAGAATCACACACAAAGATCTCCTTCTATATTTTAAGCGTGATTAACAATATTAGCTACAAGATGGGAAGGAAATTACATGGATGAGTTAGCAAATAAGGTGATAAAATACAAAAAAAATATTTGTACAAGATTCCAAAAATCTAAGCAAAAAAATAATCTTTTTAATGGGTATGGTTGAGATTCATTGAAAACATATAGATGAGTCAATGCACAAAATTTGAGAAGGATTGGAGGTGATTTGGTCCGATCAAAATTTGTAATTAAAATCGAGTTTTATCAAACATGTATCACGGATGTATCTCACATACAAATATACATATACATGTGTTACATATTTGATACAAATATGATATATATGTGATACACATATCTTTTTTTCATGTTCATCTTTTACTTTGAATTTTCAAATCAAACCACCTCAACACTCCATCAAATCATCCCAAAACTGAGATTCAAGCTCCTTAAGATATAATCAATCTATTCTAATAATATCAGTTAAAAGAAAGCAAAAATTTGATCTATTTTTTTTTGCTACAAACAGCTAATTGACTATTATTGGTAATATTTGGCTAATATTAGTAATATTTTATGAATTGGCCTTTTTAATAAACTACTTATAAATGGCCATAGCTGATTTTTTCGCCTATTTTTTCCGTAAGTTCATTTCTAGTTTCTTTACTTTATTTCATTTTTTCTACTGTTAAACTAATAGAATAAAAGAACGGGACAAACTATCGAGACTTAAATACTAACACGTATTTTTACTAAACGAATAGATATATGACATTCATATATTTTTACATACATTTCTATCATTTAAGCATAATTAATTAATGCATGTTCAAGTATATAAAATCACCCAATCATGATAATTTGAGTTGGTTGACATAAATATTATGTGAAAATAATTATTTACCGTTATATAAATATGTATTTTGTTGGGAGTTGATCAACAAATTGCTCCATTAAGTTGAATAGTAGGCCTGATAAACGCTTCATTAAGCCTACCTTTAAACAATTGGAGTAATTTACTGGACCGGATTTGCTCCGTATTTTATATGATGTACCTATCTACTACTATTATATAAGAAAGGATAAGCATGCAGTGCTTGATTCTCATGGTATTTTTGTAATTTCACAAAAAATTAGCAACGTCAAGTAAAATTTTATGTGCCTTGACCAAATTACCCATTTCTTCCACAGTAGCTTCTTTGTCTAACTTTGTACCCCCCTCACGTCCCCACGTGTTCACACCTTCACCCAATCACCCAATCGTTTGTGTGTATAATTTTAACAGTTCCTAACATGCAGTTTTGTTCCTAACGTGCAATTTGTTTGAATCTATATTTTAGATCAGTACAACATATTTATTCCAGAAGCAGAATTATTCTCTTTCAATTGTTTCTGAGTAAAAATAGGATGAACTAGGATGCAATAATAATATAAAAAATTGAATTGATAGACGGGAAATAGTTATAAAGAATAACTAAGCCCTTTGGTGAGAATTTTTAGACGTGGACAAATAAAAATGATCATATGTGATTAGACTCTAAAGAGGATAAACAACAGGTATGGATAAACATGGATTTTATATCAAACACATGAATATAAGATTGAGTAATTTGTGAAAGCTCAATGATTATGTAGCCCATTCTTTTCCAGTTTATAGTTAGGTATTGGATAAGCCATCACTACAAAAGAATGATCTTTGTACCACTTATCTAGGAGGATAATTATACTACTTATTATAACTATATAAATTATATAATTATATACATTATATAGTTGTAAAATTATATTTCTACACTCCAAAATATTATATTGATTTGACTTGGCACAACCTTTAACAAAGAAAGAAAGTCTTTTGGAAAAAATTGATCATAAATAAACCATATCATTTGTGTGGCTATAAAAATTTTGAAATTTGTAGTCTGAAACTTGTCATAGCATTTGTGTATTGAGAAAAATTGAGTTTACATATTAAAGTGATATAAAGACGACGTGTCATGACACGCAGATTGGTCAAAGAGTTAAGATTGGCAAAGAGGCACGAGTTGCAACAAATACGAGTAGGGGAGTAGAAAGAGGCACAAGCGGTTATTCAAAAGACTCAGCGCCCGTGCCTATTTAAGTCCAAGAATCAAGGAGAATGAATTTGACGGTACAAGGGAGTACAGATACAGTATTTAATGATCCTTAAATACTAAAAACGTTACAGAATTTGTATTAAATACAATGATTATGTAACGTATCATTTAATGTCTTTAATTGTCTATAATGGCCTTATTATGACAAAGGCAAAACGCATATCTCCAAAATAGCTATAAAAGGGAGAGGAAAGATCAATTGTAAGGACACAAAATACTATATGAATATATTGGCTTACTTTATTTTTCTGACTTTCTCATTATTGACAAAATCATTCTTATTTATTCATTCTTTGATTATCAGTAACCCGAGTTCTTCTAAATTATCGCTTTGACCAAAATTTTATTTTTTGGTTAAACAAATTGGTTCCGTTATCGAGAATCTGATAATTTATTCTTTCTTCCCAGAAGTTTGCCCGATGAGACTCCAAATGCACATTTGACTGGGTTCAGCTTCAAATCATATTTGTACAACCGCTTGAAGAATTTTCTCAAGTCTCGAACATGGTCATCCTGGGTTTTGGACTTGATGATTACGTTGTCCACATACACCTCTATCTCCTGATACATCATATCATGGAAAATGGCGGTCATGGCCCTCATGTAGGTTGCCCCAACATTCTTTAGACCAAACAACATGACTCTGTAACAGTACGTACCCCAAGGTGTGGTAAAAGCTATTTTCTCGGCATCTTCTTCATCCATCAACACCTGGTGATATCCTACGTAATAGTCCATGAATGACTGTATCTCATGCTTGGCGCAATTATCAACAAGGATGTGGATGTTGGGAAAAAGGAAGTTGTCTTTAGGACTTTCCTTGTTTAAATCCCTGTAATCCACACACACCCGGGTCTTCCCGTATTTCTTTGGAACTGGGACTACATTAGCTAGCCATGTGGTGTACCTAACCACCCGGATCACCCCTACTTTCAACTGTTTTATGACCTCTTCTTTGATCTTGTCACTGATATCAGTTTTGAACTTTCTTTGCTTTTGCTGGACCGGGAGGCAATCGGGGTAGGTTGACAACTTATGAACTACCAAATCAACACTCAGCCCTGGTATGTCGTCGTACGACCAAGCAAACACATCTTTGAACTCAAACAAGAGTTGTATTATTGCATCCTGGGTTTTTTCGTCCGTGTGAATGCTTATCTTGATTTCCCTGATTTCTTCAGAAGTTCCCAAGTTAACCGGCTCGGTATCATTTAAGTTTGGCTTAGGTTTATTCTCAAATTGTTCCAATTCTCGATTTATTTCCCTAAAAGCCTCTTCTTCATCGTATTTCGGTTCTTGGTTCATTATTTCATAATTAGACAACATGTTTGGATCTGGGCATGAAGACCACAAGCATGTCATGTTATTTAAAGCCACATTATTAGAACTGAAAAAAGAAATAAAAGAAAAATGGCAAAATCAGAAAGAATAAAGAAAGATGAACGATGAAATATTGATTTCATTTCTTGGAATTTGAAGATAACAGGGTTTACATTTGGAAATTAAAAGACAAGAAACTAAAGAAAACATCCGAGTTACACCCTGAAATAACTCGCGATGCAGAAAAAGTGGCAAGACAGGTCTACCGGGACTCCCGCCTGATCGGGAATGGCGTAGCCTTCCAATTTTGCAGCTCGGCGTTTAGTCCCATATACAGCACCTCAGCGACGCTTGAGCCCTCTCCTGGATGAACCATGTGGTTTTCATATAGTATCCTTCTTATTGCCCCACATATCTCTTCAATCTCTTTGGCCGTAAAGGCCTCCTCCTCCTCCTCTTCATTGTATTTTGGCTTGACAAAGGTATTGTACAAATGTGGCAGTGGTTGCGGCAAAATCCATCCGTCATTCTTTCTGTCGTCAACCCATTTTATGTCATCTGGAGTAGGTTGGAAGCCTATCCCGAAGAACTTCTCAGTGGTAGGCAGGGTAACTGGTTCAGTTATTCCTTGCAAGGACTTTCCAAGTCCCTTCCCCGGTTTGAAGCCATGTCGGATCATTTCTTTAGCCACCATAATTGATGCATTGGATAGGAAGGGTTGGGAGCAAGGGTTTCCTTCTTCATACTGGTTTGCCACCACAACTTCAAAGGCCTGATAAACTATATGCTCGCTCCCTTCTCTTGCTTCGAGACATGAGACTGATGGGTCCCGATAAATTGATTACTCGTCCTCCCCGTGGACCACGATCTCTTGATCCTCGTGCTCAAGTTTTACCATTTGATAAAGAGTGGGGGGTACAACACCTGCTGTGTGGATCTATGGCCTCCCCAGAAGAAAGTTGTAGGATGTGTCCATGTCTAGAACTTGGAAGGTCACCTTAAAGTCCACTGGGCCGATAGTCAGAATTAGATTGATTTCTCCAATCGTGTCCCTTTTGATACCATCGAAGGCTCGTAGGCAGACATTGTTGGGTCAAATTCTTTCGGTCCCAATTTACATGCGCCGTAGAGTTGAGAGTGGGCAGATGTCCACCCCAGAGCCTCCGTCCACCATAACCCTCTTCACGTAGTACCCTTCATATTTGACAGTTAAGTGTAGGGCTTTGTTATGTGCGGCCCCTTCTGGCGGCAAGTCATTTTTGCTGAATGAAATCTGGTTGATAGCGAAAAATCTTTCCGCCATTCTTTCTAATTGCTCCACAGAAGTCTCAGTTGGGACGTATGCTTCATTGAGGGTCTTGATTAATACCTTCTGGTGTTCGGGGGATTTCATCAACAAAAATAGCAAGGAGACTTGTTCAGGGAATTTTCGAAGCTGGTCAACCACTTCATAATCCGCCATCTTTATTTTTTTAAAGAATGCCTCCGCCTTTTCGGAACTTACATGTTTTTTTTATATCGGAAACGCTTTTTAGTGGCGTTGTTCACTTCTTCCAAGTTGGATTATTTTTCAACAGGGTAATTTTCTTGAACCTCTCCTCATATTTCCTTGCCTTATACGTCACCATGGTTTTATGGTAGTTCCAAGGCACCGCGGCAGGGTCTGTCATGGGCCTCTGCAGCGCGCGGCCAATAACTACGGGCTCGCTCAGCATTGGTGGATTAGTTGGCCCTCGCACTACATAAGATCCCTTGGGCATATACATCTAGGTCGCCTTGTTAAGTGCAAATCTCTTGGGAGGACTCAAAGTCAACTGCTTTTCATTGCCGCCCCGCGGGACATAGAGAACGACATCTTTGGCGGGTGTTGCTCCAGTTCCTGCTTCAATTTTCTTTTCTGATTTTGCATGGGTGGCTTTGTTCCTTTTCTCCCCTTTGTCTTGTTTTGGGGAAGCTTTTGGTTTTCTCTCCACATCAGCAATGACAATTATGGCCTTCAATGCCGGGTCAAATTCCTTATCCTCACAAATCATTCCGATTACTGGCCCGTTGTTTTGCACTGGCAATGGGTTATTAGTCACATTGGGGGCATCCTCATCCCTTAGCACTATCTTTCCCTATTCTATCAAGTTCTCCACTTCTCTTTTCAAGGTCCAACAATCATCCGTATCGTGCCCTTCTACCCCTGAGTGATAGGCACAACTGACACCATATCTGTAAGCGGGTGATGCTGGGTTTTGCCTTGTTTGAGGAACTGGCTGTAGCAGACCCATTTGGAAAAGCTTTGGAAACAGACTGGAGTAGGATTCACCGATTGGTGTAAAAGTTTGACTTCTGGGTGGCTCACGAGGGGGGAAGTTATTCTGTGGAGGACGGGGGTTGTAGTGGTTTTGGTGAGATGACTGGTTTCTTGGAAATGGAGCTTGGTTTATGTTGGCTTGTTGCTGAGGCCGGACAAAAGGTTGAGCATTCATGACCGCGTATGGCTGAGGAGCATAGGCCATGTCCTGGTGAGGGTAATAATGCTGAGGGGTTCTTTCTGGGAATATGGATCTGGGAGCACGGTGTCTTCTTGCACCCGATGCTGCCATGGATGTTTCTTCTTTCTTCTTGCCCTTTACTACTCCTCCAGACCCACCCTAAATGGCTTGGGAGGTTGCTCTAATAGCGGATTGGCTTAGAATTCTACCTGTTTTCAATCTATTTTCCACCATTTCACCGATTTTGATGGCTTCCGCGAACGATTTACCCATAGCTGACATCATATTTTGGAAGTAGTCAGCCTCCTGAGCTTGGAGGAACACTACGACCATTTCAACCTCGTCCATCAGAGGTTTTACTCTGGATGCTTGCTCACGCCATTTGATGGCGTACTCCCGAAAGCTCTCCGAGGACTTCTTTTTCAAGTTTGCCAATGAGTTTCTGTCTGGATCAATGTCTATATTGTACTGGAATTGTCTGACAAAGTCTCTAGCAAGGTCATCCCAAATATGCCAATGAGATATATCTTGATCCATGTACCACTCGAGGTAATACCAACCAGACTTTCTCCAAAATAGGCCATGAGTAATTCTTCCCTTCCTCCGGCCCCTTGCAACTGATAACAGTATTTCTTGAGATGAGCAATAGGATCACCATGCCCATCGTACTTTTCAAACTTAGGAATTTTGAATCCCAACGGTAAGTGCACGTGAGGGAACATGTATAAATCAGCATAAGACACACTTTTCTGCCCACTCAGACCCTATATGTTCTTGAGGCTTTGCTCCAGGCTTCTCATCCTCCTTGCAATTTCTTCCTGTTCGGGAGTTTTGGGAGTCTTTTCCTGTCTCGTTGTGAACTTAAATGGAGGTGGCTGAGGATAAGTATAAGTGGGGAACTGAGGAGGCTCCATTTGGAAGGTAGGTGTTTGGAATGTAAAGGCCGAAGGATCAAAAGTAGGCCTAGGCAGTACAGGCTGTGTTGTGGCTGAGCATGGGAGAGCGGTGAAGATATTGGAGGCCGCTCCGGACATGAATACCTGGGGGCGAACCTCAGAAGCTGTTACCACGAAATGAGCTAATATTGTGGGCTGTCCCAGTAGGGTGTTTGGATGATTGATTGGAACATTAGAAGTACCCCCTAATCTAGGAAAAAGTTCGGGGAATCCCGGGATTGCACCTGGCAGCTCTCTTCCATTTGCCCAAGCATCCCCCATTTCCATGACCCTAAGACGTATGATCCTATTCTCTTCAGCCGCTGCAGATTCTGAGGTTGGGATGCCCGAAATTGGGCTATCATCTGTGATGGGAACTGTTGGCAAGGTCATTTCTGAAGACATTCCGATACTCCCCTTTGATCTAGTAAAGTATGGATGTGAAGCCAGTTTACCACGAAAACCAACCACCGTTCTATAAAAACATGGACTGCAATTTTAACAGCAGCGAACGGTTAGTTTAAGACAAATAATATATAGGTAATCGCACGTTGGGGTGTGATGCACCTATACAGTTGTCATGACCCTAGTTCACTAACCGTAAATATGTCATGACGGCACCTAGACCCCATGACCAGGTAAGCCTATTATTGCGAAAACATAATAATTGCGGAAAAATAGAGAGAATCAAATTAAATATCTGAAGGAAACTGTACTGAATGTCACTTGGCAGGTACAACTCGATAACTCAAATCTAAAACAATTCCCAAAACCCGGAAACTCACGGGCAACACAGGCTACAGAAGTATATAGTATGGCTCCAAAACTCCAGAATATCTAACAACCGAAAGAGAGAAAACTAAGTACTAAAGATAGAGTAAGAGGGAGACTCGTCGGTCTGCGGACGCAGTAGATCTACCTCGAAATCTCCGAAATCCTCCTACCTCACTGATAGTGCGCCTGAGTAGAGGTACCTGAATGATCTGCACATGAAAAACATGCGCAGGAAGGGCATGAGTACACCACACTAATTTTTCATAGCTTGGATAAAAATCGGGATTTCATCAATCGGCTCAAGTACGCGCTCGTCACCTCACGTACAAGGCACTCAAATATCAAGTAATCCTAAGGGGAAAGGTCCCCCACACAAGGTTAGACAAGCCACTTACCTCGAACCGGCTCAATATCAATAGAAACCATGACTTTGCCACGAGTATCCGACTCCAAATGGCCCAAATCTATTCAATTCAATTACACATCATAAATAATATTGCAAACAACTAATTCTACTATTACATTTAAAGCTAGAGCGCGAAAATAGGTAAAATAACCAAAACGCCCCTCAATACAATGTCTCAGAATCGAATAATTTTCACATTTTTAGAACCCTCGTACTCTCATGAGTCTAACCATATAAAAATCTCCCAAATCGGAGGTCAATTGTTCACTCAAAATCCAATAGTTTGGACAATGAAGTTTTACCCCAAATTACCAAATTTTTGATCCTAAATTCGAATTCCAATGATGTATTTAGCTATATAATGATGTAATATAATGAAAAGGGATCAAAGAAATGTTACCCAATGATTTTCTTTTCAAAACCCACTCAAAATCGCCTTCTCCTGAGCTCTCAATCGATTTTTTAAACTTATGAAATTCAACCCTCAAAATTGCTATTTCTGAACAGTCATTTCTGCTTCTGCGGACAAGGGACCGCTACTGCGGTCACGCTTATATGGAAAACCAACCGCTTCTGCGGTTTCATTAAAAGGGGTAGGGTCGCATTTGCGATAGCTGGGCCGCTTCTGCGGCTTCGCTTCTGCGATGCCTAAGCCTCTTCTGCGGCTCCGCTTTTGCGGAAATGGAACTGCTTCTGCGGCTTTTGAGGAAAGGGGAAACAAGCTGCTTCTGCGGTGCTGCATCTGCGGTTCCCAAGCCGCAGATGCAGAAATACCAGAAAAGAGACATTCAGCTGCTGCAATAACTTCAAAATTCCTCCGTTAACCACTCGAAATCATCCCAAGGCCCCCGGGACCTCAACCAAAAGCACCACTACCACCTGATACCTTATTCAAACTCGTACCAACCTTGAAAATAGCTAAAACAACACCGGAAACCCGAATTAATCAAAGATTCAAGCCTAAGAATTTCAAGTTCCAACAAAACACACTTTCGATCAAAAACCTAACCAAAACATGTTCGATTGACCTGAAATTTTGCACACACATCCCAAATGACATGATGGAGCTACTGCAACTTCTGAAATTCCATTCCGGCCCTCGGATCAAAAACTCACTATCGGACCGGAAACTTCAAAATACAAACTTCGGCATTGTAAGCCTAAATGAGCTACGGACCTCCAAAATACATTCCGAACACGCTCCCAACCTCGAAATCACCTAACGAAGTTAACAGAACCATCAAATTTCCATTCCGAGGTCGTCTTCACACTGTTCCGGTTACAGACCATTTTTTTCAACTTCTAAGCTCTCATTTAGGACTAAGTATCCCAAAACACTCCGTATCCCAACACCGAACGTCCCGGCAAACCAAAATAGCAGAAATGAACTTAGGGGAAGCAGTTAATGGGGAAACGGGGCGTAAATTCCAAAAACGATCGGCCGGATTGTTACATCCTCCTACACTTAAACATTTGTTCGTCCTCGAACGGGCATATAGAACATACCTGAAGTAGTGAAAAGATGAGGGTACTGGCTGCGCATATCCTGCTCGGTCTCCCAAGTCGCCTCCTCGGCCGGCTGACCCCGCCACTGAACCTTTACTGAAGCAATGTTCTTTAACCTCAACTTTCTGATCTGCCTGTCCAGAATAGCCACTGGCTCCTCAACATAGGACAGATCCTTGTCCAATTGGACTGAACTGAAATCCAACACGTACGACGGATCACCGTGATACCTCCGGAGCATCGAAACATGAAATACCGGATGAACTCCGACCAAGCTAGGAGGTAAGGCAAGCTCATAAGCAACCTCCCCAACTCGCCTCAAGATCTCAAAAGGACCAATAAATCTCGGGCTCAACTTTCATTTCTTCCCAAACCTCATGACGCCTTTCATAGGCGAGACCCGAAGCAGAACCCGCTCACCAACCATATATGAAACATCACGAACCTTCCTGTCCGCATAACTCTTCTGTCTGGACTGGGCTATACGGAGTCTATCCTGAATTACCTTAACCTTATCCATTGCATCCTGGACCATCTCTGTGCCCAATAGCCTGGCCTCACCCGGCTTAAACCAACCTACCAGAGATCTATACCTCCTACTATATAAAGCCTCATATGGCGCCATCTGAATGCTGGACTGATAACTGTTATTATAAGCAAACTCCGCCAATGGCAGGAAATGATCCCATGACCCTCCAAACTCAATCACGCACGCACGGAGCATATCCTCCAGAATCTAAATAGTGTGCTCGGACTGTCCGTCCATCTGGGGGTGAAATGCCGTGCTCAACTCCACTCGAGTGCCTAACTCCTGCTGCACGGCTCTCCATAACCGCGATGTAAACTGAGTACCTTTGTCTGAGATGATAGAAACTGGAATACCATGCAAACGGACAATCTCCCTGATATAAATCTCCGCCAACCGTTCCGATGAATAAGTGGTACACACAGGAATGAAATGTGCGGACTTGGTTAGCCGATCCACAATGACCCAAATGGAATCAAACTTCTTCAATGTCCGTGGGAGTCCAGATACATAGTCCATGGTAATACGCTCCCACTTTCACTCTGGAATCTCTATCTGCTGAAGCAACCCACCCGGACGCTGGTGTTCATACTTCACCTGCTGGCAATTGAGGCATCTAGACACATAATAAACTATATCCTTCTTCATCCGCCTCCACCAATAGTGCTGTCTCAAGTCCTGATACATCTTCGCGGCATCCGGATGGATGGAATACCGCGAACTATGAGCCTCTGCTAGAATCAATTCTCGAAGACCATCAACATTGGGCATACAAATCCGGCCCTGCATCCTCAATACCCCATTATCCCCGATGGTCACCTCTCTGGCATCCCCTCACTGGACTCTGTCCTGAAGGACAAGCAAATGAGGTTCATCATACTGCCGCTCCCTCATACGATCAAATAGGGAAGACCGAGAAACCATACAGGCTAGAACCCGACTGGGCTCCGAAAGGTCCAATCTCACAAACTGACTGGCTAAGGCCTGAACATCCATCGCCATAGGCCTCTTTGAAGCTGGTAAATATGCCAAACTCTCCAAACTCTCCGCCCGACAACTCAAGGCATCGGCTACTACATTGGCCTTGCCCGGGTGATAAAGAATAGTAATATCATAGTCATTTAACAACTCTAACCATCTCCTCTGACGCATATTTAGGTACTTATGCGTAAGCAAGTGCTGCAAACTCCGATGGTCAGTATAGATCTCATAAGACACGCCGTACAAATAATGACGCCACATCTTCAAGGCATGAACAATAGCAGCTAACTCAAGGTCGTGGACGGGGTAGTTCTTTTCATGTATCTTCAACTGTGTAGACGTGTAGGCAATCACCCTATCGTCCTGCATCAACATCGCTCCAAGTCCAACCCGTGAGGCATAACAATAAACTGTATAAGACCCCGAACCTATAGGCAGCATCAAGATTGAGGCTGAAGTCAAAGCTGTCTTGAGCTTTTGGAAGCTCACCTCACACTCATCTGTCCACTGAAATGGGGCACCCTTTTTGGTTAATCTAGTCATAGGGGCCACAATCGATGAAAACCCCTCCACAAAGCGACGGTAATAACCCGCCAAGCCAAGGAAACTGCGAATCTCTGTAGCTGAGGAGGGCCTGGGCCAACTCTGCACGGCTTCCAACTTCCTCGAATCCACCCGAATGCCCTCACTCGATACTACGTGGCCTAGGAATGCCACATAACTCAACCAGAACTCACATTTTGAGAACTTTGCATATAATTTCTTCTCTCTCAAGGTCTGAAGCACTGTCCTCAGGTGCTTCTTATGATATTCCCGACTCCGGAAATATACCAGAATATCATCAATAAAAATAATAACGAAGGAGTCAAGATATGGTCTGAATACACTGTGCATCAAATGCATAAAAGTTTCTGGGGCATTAGTCAGACCAAATGACATAACAAGGAACTCGTAATGACCATACCGAGTCTTGAAGGCAGTCTTCAGGATATTCGGCTCCCGAATCTTCAACTGATGGTAATCTGAGCGCAAGTCAATCTTAGAAAATAGCTGTGCGCCCTGAAGCTGGTCAAACAAATCATCTATGCGGGGCAAAGGATAACGGTTTTTCACTGTAACCTTGTTCAATTGATGATAATCAATGCACATACGCATAGAACCATCCTTCTTCTTCACAAACAAGACAGGAGCACCCCACGGTGACACACTGGGCCGAATAAAACCCTTACCGAGCAATTCCTGCAATTGATCCTTCAACTCAGGAAGAGCCATGCGATACGGAGGAATGGAAATGGGCTGAGTGCCCGGCAGCAGATCAATGGCAAAATCAATGTCTCTCTCAGGCGACATGCCCGAAAGATCAGCTGGAAACACATCGGGGTAATCCCGTACCACTGGAACTAAATCAACAGAAGGGGTATCAACATTAACATCTATCACATAAGCCAAATACGTGGCATACCCCTTCTCAACCATGCATTGAGCTTTAAGAAAAGAGATAACTCTACTGGGAGTGTGATCTAAAGTACCACTCCGCTCAATACACGGAATACCTGGCATGGCCAGCGTCACGGTCTTGGCGTGACAATCAAGAATAGCATGATGGGGAAACAACCAGTCCATGCCCAGAATAATATCAATATCAACCATACCGAGTAACAATAAATCCGCTCTAGTCTCAAAACCATGAATAGTAACCAAACATGACCGATCAATGCGGTCCACAATAAGAGAATCTCCCACAGGAGTAGAAACATGAACGGGGGCACTCAATGAATCCCGAGGCACACCCAAATGCGAAGAAAAATAAGAATACACATAAGAATAAGTAGAGCCTGGATCGAATAGGACTGATGCCTCTCTGTGACAAACCAGTATAATACTTGTGATGAAGGAATCGGAGGCAACAGCCTCAGTGCGAGCAGGAATACAATAATATCTGGCCCGACCCCTCTCGTGAGGGCGACCTCTATCTCCCCGGCCTCTGCCCCTGGCTGGATGGGCAGGTGGGGCAGCAGCTGGAGCTGTGATCATAGCCTGAGAACTCTGAGAAGCCCGTTGCGGCTGAGTAGTCTGTGAAGATGCAACCCTACCAAGTCTGGGACAGTCCCTAACCATATGACGTGTATTGCCACACTTGAAGCAAGCTCTTGGAAGACGCGGTGGCTGTGACTGGCTGGGGCTAGGCTTGCTGGACTGGCCTCTGGAAGTACCCCGCGCAGGAGGCGCGCTAAAAACTGAGAGCACATAATAAGGCTCCTGAGGTGCAGGCAGAGCTGGAGTACTGCCAGCTGCTGGTAAAGCTGAATTCATAGGGCGGCCAGAATAACCTCTACCATAACGACCTACTGATGGAGTACGGGCACCAGAGTAGTGACCCGACTCTTGAGACCTCTTGGCCTCCCTCTCCCCTCGCTCCCTGGCGAGCATACCCTCAATCCTCCTAGAAATGCTCACTACCTGCTGGTAAGGAATATCCATCTCCAACTCTCGAGCCATGCTGGAACTGATGGGTGGGATAAGGCCCTCAATGAACCTACGAACTCTCTCCCGAACTATGGCAACCAAGGACGTTGCATGCCCGGTCAACCTGGTATAACGGATGGCATACTCTGAAACTGTCATAACACCCTAGCGTAAGTGCTCAAACTCCACGCGCCATGAATCCCTGAGGCTCTAGGGAACAAACTCTCTCATAAACATGTCTGAGAACTAGGTCCAAGTTAGTGAAGCAGCCTCGACTGGACTGTCTATCTCATAAGTACGCCAAGCTGAAAGGCGGTGAAAGAAACCCCGCTGGACTCTACTATGCCCATAGTATGAAGAATGCGATGACACTCTTCCAAAAATCCCAAGGCATCATCTCATGCTAAGACACTAAACACTGGGGGATCATATTTCTTGAATCTCTCTAGTCTATGCTGCTCGTCCTCTAAAGCAGCTGACCCATCCTCGGGGTGAACTGGTGCTGCAGGCGGTGCAGGAATAATCTCTGGGGCCTGCTCAACCTGCACTCGCTGCTCAGGAGTGCGGACAGAAGGAGTCTGGTCTCCTCCCCCGGCCGAGGATGTGGCTGTAGCAAGGGGAAAAACCCTGCCTGAGCCAAGGTGGTGTACATGCTCATGAACTGAGAAAGGGTCTCCTAGAGCGATGGAGTAGTAGTGGCAGTAGTAGGTGTGCCAGGTGCCTGGGCTCCGGCTAAATCTGCTGGTGGTGCTTCGACGGTACCTCGCGCAGGTGCTCTGGCTACACCACGTGCGTGTTCTCGACCTCTACCCCGGCCTCTGACGGTGGCAGCAGGGGGCACGGGTGCCTGGTCATCTCGTGTAGCACGTGTCCTCACCATCCGTGAGAGAATAGAAGACAGAAGTTTAGAATTGATGTCAAAAATATCGCACAACAAGGAATTCAAATGAAATGAAGATTTTTCCTAAACAGTTACATAGCCTCTCGTAGATAAATACAGACGTCTCCGTACCGATCAGCGAGACTCTAATAAACCGGCATGTGTTCCGTGACTTCTATGAACCTAGAGCTCTGATACCAACTTGTCACGACCCTAGTTCACCAAACGTGAACATGTCATGACAGAACCTGGTCCCCATGACCAGGTAAGCCTATTATTGCGGAAACATAATAATTGCGGAAAAATAGAGAGAATCAAATTAAATATCTAAAGGAAACTGTACTGAATGCCGCTCGGTAGGTACAACTCGATAACTCAAATCTAAAACAATTCCCAAAACTCGGAAACTCACGGGCAACACAGGCTATAGAAGTATATAGTATGGCTCCAAAACTCCAGAATATTTAACAACCGAAAGAGAGAAAACTAAGTACTAAAGATAGAGTAAGAGGGAGACTCGTCGGTCTGCGGACGCAGCAGATCTACCTCGAAGTCTCTGAAATCCTCCTACCTCACTGATAGTGCGCCTGAGTAGAGGTACCTGAATCATCTGCACATGAAAAACATGCACAGGAAGGGAATGAGTACACCACAATGGTACTCAGTAAGTGCCAATCCTAACCTCAGTTGGGTAGTGACGAGAAAGGTCAGGGCCCTACTGAGGCAAAATATAACAATAACAATAATTAACAGTGTGGAAATCTGACAGAAATAATAATTACAGCAGTGTAATAAGGCAAGTCAACGAGGCAATAGTAACTACAAAGATATAGTAAAACACAGAGTAAACACAGCTCAATGTCAAAGATACCAATGAGGGTCTCCCAGGATACCGTCCTGTAGTCCTTTCCTCTACTGTCCAGTGGATCTCCCGGGATACCGTCCCGTAGTCCAACTCATGTACCAATACGCAGGGGGGATCTATCGGGAATCTAACCCGCAGTCCAAAGTAAAAGTGTAGGGGGATCTATCGGGAATCGAACCCGCAGTCCCAAAGTAAACAACCAGGGGGGATCTATCGGGAATCAGACCCGCAGTCCCAATGTAAATGCGCAACCACAGCCAGAAACAAACCAAGGAATGAAGCACAAAAACAAACAACAAATAGAACTAGCCTAGCATGATTCACATAGTGCAGTCAAAACAACTTAAGAAATTAGACAGTCAAATCAGTTAAACGTGCTTTTACTAATCAAGCACAAGTTATAACTTCAAATAGAATAAGGCAAATAAGAACAAGAACTAAATTTCCATAGCTTGGATAAAAATCGGGATTTCATCAATCGGCTCAAGTACGCGCTCGTCACCCCACGTACAAGGCACTCAAATATCAAGTAAAATCCTAAGGGGAAAGGTCCCCCACACAAGGTTAGACAAGCCACTTACCTCGAACCGGCTCAATATCAATAGAAACCACACCTTTGCCACGAGTATCTGACTCCAAATGGCCCAAATCAATTTAATTCAATTACACATTGTAAATAATATTGCAAACAGCTGATTCCACTATTAAATTTAAAGTTAGGGCGAAAAAATAGGTAAAATAACCAAAATGCCCCTCAAGCCAATATCTCGGAATCGAATAATTTTCACATTTTCAGAACCCTCGTACTCTCATGAGTCTAACCATATAAAAATCTCCCAAATCAGAGGTCAATTGCTCACTCAAAACCCAATAGTTTGGTCAATGAAGTTTTACCCCAAATTACCAAATTTGTTTATCCTAAATTCGAATTCCAATGATGTATTTAGCTATATAATGATGTAATATAATGAAAAGGGATCAAAGAAACGTTACCCAATGATTTTCTCTTCAAAACCCACTCAAAATCGCCTTCTCCCGAGCTCTCACTCGATTTTTCAAACTTATGAAATTAAACCATCGAAATTGCTATTTCTGAACAGTCATTTCCGCTTCTGCGGACAAGGGACCACTTCTGCGGAAAACCAACCGCTTCTGCGGTTTTCATTAAAAGGGGTAGGGTCGCATCTGCGATAGCTGGGCTGCTTCTGCGGCTCCGCTTTTGCGGAAATGGCACCGCTTTTGTGTCTTCTGAGGAAAAGGGAAACAAGCCGCTTCTGCGACCAAATAGCCACTTCTACGACGCCGCATCTGCGGTTCCCAAGCCGCAGATGCGAAAATACCATAAAAGAGACATTCAGCTGCTGCAATAACTTCAAAATTCCTCCGTTAACTACCCGAAATCATCCCGAGGCCCCCGGGACCTCAACCAAAAGCACCAATACCAACTGATACCTTATTCAAACTCGTACCAACCTTGAAAATGCCTAAAACAACACCGGAAACCCGAATTAATCAAAGATTCAAGCCTAAGAATTTCAAGTTCCAACAAAACACACTTTCGATCAAAAACCTAACCAAAACACGTTCGATTGACCTGAAATTTTGCACACACATCCCAAATGACATGAAAGAGCTACTGCAACTTCCAGAATTCCATTCCGGCCCTCGGATCAAAAACTCACTATTGGACCGGAAACTTGAAAAATACAAACTTTGGCATTGTAAGCCTAAATGAGCTACGGACCACCAAAATACATTCCGAACACGCTCCCAACCCCGAAATCACCTAACGGAGCTAACAGAACCATCAGATTTCCATTCCGAGGCCGTCTTCACACTGTTCCGATTACAAACCATTTTGTTTCAACTTTTAAGCTCTCATTTAGGGACTAAGTGTCCCAAAACACTCCGTATCCCAAAATCGAATGTTCCGGTAAACCAAAATAGCAAAAATGAACTTAGGGGAAGCAGTTAATGGGGGAACGGGGCGTAAATTCCAAAAACGATCGGCCGGGTCGTTACAACAGTTAAATGAGTTTTTACATGTTTTGCAACGGTTGCATGCTTCATCCCGGCTTCTTCGGATTCTTTCCCATTTTCTTCTTTTGATTTCCATACTCTTTTTTCTGCTTTTCCTTTCTTTTATCCTTTTCTCTTATTTTTCTCATTTTTCTTTTTTTTTCATTTTCTTTTCTTATTGGAGCTATTTACAAAATTATGACCGGATCCGATGAGGATTGCCTACGTATCACGACGTCGCATAAATCAGATCATTACGTAGTTCAAGAAAAATAAATGCAAAAAGTAAGGTAATAATTTTTTGGGAATTTTCAATTTTTCATAAACTTTTATTTCAAAAACAAAACCCTGGTTTTGCAGATACGACCTTTTAGCACTTCGGGGAAGAAGATTTTAAGGTTGTGCCTGCTAACCGTTAAAAATGACCCAAGGTGGTTGTTCTTGCGAAAATAACCTTTCGGCGCACTTTCAGGGACATTCGGCTTATTTTAAATAAGAATGGAATCACCCGACTTATTTGTGACAAAAAATTAAAATTTTGTTGTTTTTGGGCTATTTTTGCAAAAAGGGAAGTTGGACCCGATGGGGGTTGCCTACGTATCCCACATCCGGTGAGAATCAAACTGGCGCAGTTCGGGCAGATTTGACAAAACCAACTAGTTTTGAAAACAAAACATTTTGTTTTTTCTTATTTTCGGCACAGTTTCAGTACCATTTGGGCATTGGTTTTTCAAAACAGTTGATTCACTCAACCTAACCTTAATATTGATATTCTCTTTTCAACTCTCTCCCATTATTTACAGGCCGGTCAACATGCAAATCCAGAGCAAATAAATGCACAAGTAGCAAGTAATATACATCAGGACGGTCTTTTCATTTCAAGTCACCTGTCCTAGAAAGACCCAACCCCTGTGTTGAGTCTCCTAAGTCAAATGCACGTGATGCAAACAAACGTCCTACTAGGGATCTGGCATGAGGCTTTCTTATAATTGGTTTTTAAAACCTGGGTTTATTGTTCTAGAACTGGCTTACTCGAGCAGACAGCTCGAGCCGGGGGGAGGGGGGCAGCGTACCGGGAATACAGAAGCTTCGCCGGCTTAGCAACTTGTCCGAACCTCGTTCTAAATAGGATAAGACTCTAAACAGAAGAGAAGTCACACGAAGTGCACCCTTCTCCATGATGTAGAAGACTCAGAGAGAGGAAGGGTTTCGTAACAGTTACAATTCACAAAATATCAAAGTGGTAAATCATTTAGCACATTTAGCATGAAACATGTAGGAAAATCAGATAATAGATAGTCAATCATAACAGTTATTCTAAGCTCGAATTCTTAAACCCTGAACCGAAGTTCTGGGTTCGTATCCCCAGCAGAGTCGCCAAAGCTGTCACAGCTCTTTTTTACCACACCACCCCAGAAGGATAGTGTATAAGGGAGTTTTTCCACTTTAAGTGAAATTATTCGAAATGGCATTATTTATTGATCAGAGTCGCCACTTGGGATAATTTATTTGGTGTCCCTAGTCACCGATTTATTTTGAATCCCAAATCAAGGAAAATTTCGACTTTCCATGTGAAGTCTGCGAACCAGAAATTCTGACTAAGAAATTCTGTTAACCCAAGGGAAGGTGTTTGCAGATTTGGGATGTGGAGGTGGAGGGGAATTTAGGGTGTAATTTTGGGGGTCATTAGAGACTCGCCGCCACCGTAGGCAATTTCTGGCGGCGGCAGACTGCAGAGACGATAGGGGGGACGATGGCGGCTAGGGTTTCACTAGGGTTTGGGTTGAGAGACGGGAGACGAGAGGGGGTAGGGGTTACGTTTGGACACTCTTATACCTGAAGACCCCAGCTTCAGGACCGTCCGATCAAGAAATCTCGACGGTCCTGATCTATCTCCAATGAAACGACATCGTTCGGGGGTGACTGGACCTGGTATTGGGGTTTAACATTTAGGCCTGGGATATGTTTGGTCCGGTTTAAAGGGGTGTTTTGACTTGGGCTGGGGTATTAAATCAAAGGCTGGCCCAAACATTGGTCTTTTTAATAAAGAAGACCCAAACCTTATCTTTTTTTTTTGAATTTTTTTTTTCAAATTAAAAACTAAAACCCAAATTAAAACTAAATTAACCTGCCAAATTATATTAAACTATAATTACTAATTAACACAATTAATAAAATACCAAATTAAAGGAAAACTAACGAAATTCAAAGCTAAGAATTAAGCAATGCAAAAATAAATCTTTTTTTGTGATTTTTCTATTTTTGTATAATCCTAATTACTAATTAATCTAAACAATATGTAAAATTAAATCCTAAATGCAAAATGCAATATTTTTTATGAATTATCTAAGTTAAACATGCATATAAAAATGCAAACAAACATGGAAATTATGCAATTAAAACCTAAAATCAAATAATTAAAGGAAAAATCCTAATTTTAAGAATCCTGTAGGAGTTATTCATGCGAGGCAAAAATCACGTGCTCACACAGGTAAAATTTTTGCTCCTACTTACTGATTATTTTACTAAATGGGTAGAGGCAGGAGCATTCAAACAAGTGCGAGAAAAAGAAGTTAAAGATTTTATTTGGCGAAATATCATATTCCGATTCGGTGTTCCAAAGGAAATCGTGTGTGATAATAGCCCTCAGTTTATAGGCGCTCAAATCACATAATTCTTTTAAAGTTGGCAGATTAAGAGGATTACATCCACACCTTATCATCCGGTGGGTAATGGGCAAGCTGAGTCAACGAACAAAGTCATTATCAACAATTTGAAGAAGCGTTTAGAGGAATCCAAAGGTAATTGGCCAGAAGTGTTACCTGGTGTTTTATGGGCATATCGCACAACAGTAAAAACAAGTACAGGAGAAACACCATTTTCATTGGTTTATGGAGCTGAAGCTTTGATTTCAGTTGAGATAGGAGAGTCAAGTACAAGGTTCACATATCCGTCAGAAGAGTCTAATGATGAGGAAATGCGTGTAAATCTTGATTTACTTAAAGGAAGAAGAGAAGCTGCACTAATAAGAATGGAAGCACGGAAGCAGGTCATAGAACAATATTACAACCAAAAAGCCCGCCTAAGATTTTACAAAATTGGGGACTTCGTGCTCAAAAAGATTTTTCAATCTACGAAGGCAGCTAACGCGGGAAAATTAAGTCCAACATGGGAAGGACCCTATAGAATTCATGATATTGCAGGTAAAGGAGCATACGAGTTAGAAATAATGGATGGGAAGATACTACCTTCATATTGGAATGCGTTCACCTGAAGAGATACTATTTCTAAGGAATACCCATGGTCAGGTATCCGTATTTTGAAATTTAATTTCTGAATTGTTAAAATTTTACTAACGATTTTAGATGATAGGAAAAAAGCTAACCTCTGCTAAATAATGAGTCATGACCTGCAAGGCACGTGGAATAAATTAAATTTCCTGTCCTAAGGTTACAATTATTCTGATAGAAATTCAAATGGATTAAGCAGTCTATATCTATAATCCACCTCCGAGTCACGTATGTTTTTCCTTTTCAGAGAAAGGACCAATTGAGAGGAACAATCAAGTGCTCGGGGCTTCTTACTTCAACGCTCAAATACTTGGGGGACTACATAATATACACAGGAATGTGTGTAAAGAAGGCAAAGAAGATTGAGAAATAATCAAAGATCAAGCCTGAATCAAGCCTGAAAAGTTCACTCAATGAATGAGTCAAGTATAGAGCAAAGTTACGAGCTAAGCCTTAAAAAGTACCTTACCATAGTTAAGGTAAAGGAAATGTATTGAAACGGGTTATAAATTGTCATGACCCCAAACCCGGTCGTGATGGCGCCCAACACAACTGCTAGGCAAGCCCGACCAATTTCACGCTCAACCCGAGCATAAATCTCAGAACCATTTGTTTGAAAATCATTAACAGCATTTAAACTAGAAGTATAACTGAAAGATAGAAATAAATCTGAAAATCAACAATACTGAACAACCTCCCAAAGATCTGGGGGTCATGAGTCAAGAG
>MU743209.1:0-58578 GCA_026770625.1 Nicotiana glauca
TTTCAGATATTATTTTATAAAGGGTTTTCATGGAACTACTGGTTCTCGTAAGAGTTGTATCGTACTTTATAGCATTATGTAGTGCTTTTATGTGATTTCTTGCCGCTCAGCATTATTTACCCTTATTACCACTGAGTTGGAAGTACTCAGTCTACTCCCTGCACCTCGCGTGTAGTTGCAGGTATTGTTCACCCGGTAGCGGGTTGTCAACGGATTGAAGGTATTACTGTTGTAGCTGAGTAGGGTGACCGCCAGCGTTCGCGGCACCGGACTACATCTTGAACTTCATATTTCATTTTACATATATAGATGACTCTGTAGTTGTGTTTCTACTTCTTAGATGCTTGTGACTTGTGACACCCCGATCAGGCTGAGTTGGGTTGTATATATATTGTTAATCATCGTCATTTAAGCTGTATTTTTTTATTCATTATGTTTAAGAATTGTTAAAAAAAAAGATGATTTGGGTTAGTTGGCTGGCCTTGTTTTCATGAGAGGCACCATCACGACCAGGTTTGGGATATTGGGTTGTGACAGTAGGTCCGTAATGTCGAATATGACTTGTGTGCAAAATTTGAGGTCAATCGGACATGATTTGACAGGTTTCGGCATCGAATGTAGAAGTTTAAAATTTCAAAGTTCATAAAGCTTGAATTGGAGTGTGATTCATTATTTTGATATTTTTTGATGTGATTTGAGGCCTCGCGCAGGTCCGTGTTATGTTATGAGACTGGTTTGTATGATTGGACGGGGCCCCGGGGGCCTCGGTTGTGTTTCACAGTGGTTTCGGATCATTTCGGGTCTTATCTAGTGTTGTTCTTTGTGTTCGACAAGGATCCTCTCGCGTTCGCGAAGAAGGATGTGGCTTCAGGGACTCTGTTCTTCGTGTTCGCGTAGAGGTTCATGCGTTCGCGAAGAAGGAAATCTCTGTTGTACAGATCTGACTTTGGAGGCTCATATCTTGCAATAAATAAGGAATTTAGAGATGATCCAAAATCAAAGTTGTAGCCCTTTGTGTCTATTTTTCAGAAAGGTAAAGCATTTAGCATTTAGATTTGTGTACAAAACGTTATGGCTGGTACACTATAGGCTGTCTGGGAAGATGAAGAAGAAATTATGTTGCACAGGGCTGACTTTTGCTGCTTATATCTCAAAATATATAAGGAATTGGAGATGACCAAAATATAAAAGTTGGAGATATTGGTGTCTAATTTTCGAAACATTAAACCATTTGTCATTTGTAAATTTTTTTCTTCGTGAACGCGATGGGGGTCTCGCGAACACGAAAAAGAGTCGTAGGGGCAGTGTATAAGTGTAAAGAAATGGGTTTGGCACATTTCATCTCATTTCCTCCATGGGAGCCGACCTATGAGTGATTTTGGAGCTCCATTTTCATCATCTATGTCAACGTAAGTAATTCCCACCTATTGCAAGTTAATTACTTGGATTATATCTAGATTTTAAATGGAAAAATATGTAAATTAGTAGAAATTTTGGGATTTTGAAGAAAACCTAGGAAATTTGTATTCTTAGATTTTAACCACGATTTTGGATATGGAATTAAGAGAAAATCATATATTTGAGTTCGTGAGTTCATGGGTAAACTTTATCTTCGAAAAATTTAGGAATCCGGGCACGTGGGCTCGAGGGAAATTTTGTCAATTTTTCGTTCGGGGTTAGGAATTGGTATGAATTGGATCATTAGGAGTAATTGAGTATATGTTAATGGATTGGTATTATTATTGATTAGCGTTGAAGCTTTGTGCATCGATTGGAGTCTTAGGAAGAGCGTGGAATGTCGGTTATGGATCTTTGGAGCGAGGTGAGTCTCCTTTCAAACCTTGTAAGAGAGAATTGTCCCCATAAGTGAGTTAATTGGTTATGTGCTCCTATTTGTGGGGGCTACGTATGCACGTGGTGACTGTCACGACCCCAATCCCGGTCGTGATGGTGCCCAACACAATTGCTAAGCAAGCCTAACCAATTAATACTCACAACCCAATCACACATCCTATTACCAGTTTATAGCATTTAATTTAAGAGTTTAACAAGTCTATTAACCAAATAATTTGGATAGAGACAGCACGAAACACTGACATAACCAACATCTCCCAAAGACCTGGGGTCATGAGTCTAGAGCCTTTAATAACACAGAGTAATAATTCCCCAGTAATACTGATGATCTAAAATGCAGAAAGATAAAAGGGATAAGGGAGGAGTCGGGTCCTGCGGACGTCAGTCAGCTACCTCGACAACTCCTGAAAAACTCTGAAAGCAGCAAATAGCTCGACTATGCTCCCGGGACACCTGAATCTGTACACGTGGTGCAGGTAGTAAAGTGAGTACTTCCAACTCAGTGGTAATAGACATATATAATGACTGAAAGTAAGAATCCAGAAAATACCACAATGTAAAGATAACGCTAACAATTTAGCATAGTTAACGGTGAAATGGCAACAAAACAGAAACAACTAGATCAGATAAACATCAAAGCATGAATGCAATGCAATGCACATGACCGCCGCGTCGTACAGCCCGATCCATTTGGGTTCCCGCGCTCATTGTGGGGGTTCAGACTCCAGAGGGACTCCTACAGCCCAAGCACAATATCATCGTAGTATTCGCTGCGGCGTGCATCCCGATCCACAATCAGTCCAGATATATGCATGCAAGGACCATGGCCACAGTCAAATTTATCATTTTCAGTTCCAATTATCAAGAATTATAGCTTAAGTGTTTAAAACCTTAGAAATTTACTAATCATTTTGAGACATTGTTTAACTCAGGACTGATATCATGAATACATGCTAAACATCATGGAAAAACAGTGATAATAATCCCTAAGGGATTCACATAATCGGCACACAACCCAAATATACTCATAACAATCCAAGTAGGATGTTTACCAATTAATTTCTAGTTAATAACACAATATGAACATTACTCGGGACGGACTAAGCCATAGTCCCTAATCACAAACGACCCCGCACTCGCCATAAAGTACGTGTCTCGCCTCAATATAGCGTCACAGTGTGATATACCGGGGTTTCAAACCCTCAGGTCATCATCTACATCTATTACCCACCTCAAACCGGCCATAAGACTAGTCCGCTATGCCTTTTCCTCTCGAATCCACCTCCTCGCGCGCCGAATCTGGCCAAAACCACAACGAATACATTACAATAGGCTAAAGAAACATAACCCAATCAAAAGAACTCGAAAAACACCAAAAATCTCGAAGTTGGCAAAACCCGAGCCCCGGGCCTACTTCTCGAAAAATTACGAAATTCATATCACCGGATTCCTCCTCTCGCCGTGAGTCCATACATACCAAGAACTCCCAAATCCGATCTCAAATGACCCATCAAATCCCAATTTAAATTCTCAAAATCCCAAGCCCTAATTCATCCATTTTAGGCTTAATTCCATGAATTTCTAGGTAGATTTCTCAATAAAAACGAGTTTTAGGTTCAAGAATCTTACCTCCAATCATTCCTCCTTGAATCCCTCTTCAAAATCGCCTCAAAGCTCTCAAAGCTCGCTAAAAAATGGAGGAGAATACATAACCCTCGCGGATGAAATGTTTCAATAAAATCCTTTATGACCAGCCCAGTTTCCGCTTCTGCGGTTCTCAAAACCGCTTCTGTTGTATCGCTTCCGCGTCCAAATATCCGCTTCGGCGGTTTTCACTTAATTTCCACACGACCACTTATGCGACAAGAAACTCGCTTCTGCGGATCCCCAAGTCTGCTTCTGCGGCCAAAAGTCCTCTCCTGCGGACCCGCTAATGCGGACCAAGTTCCGCTTCTGCGGACCAAGTTCCGCTTCTGCGGAACTTCACAACCCATACAAACATCGCTCCTACGCTCCCTTACCCGCTTCTGCGGAACCGCTTTTGCGGTCCATTTCCGCAGAAGCGGAAATACCAGATGACAGAAATCACAGACCTGAAACAACTTCAAAAACTCTCATTTTTAGCACTCAATCATACCCCGAGGCCCCCGAGACCTCAACCAAAAGCACAGACATGATCTACAACCTTATTCAATCTTGCTCGAACCATTAAAACACTATCGTTAACATCAAAATCCTCAAATATCATCAAATCAAATCCTAAGTTCAACCAAAACTTCCGAAACTCGCATTCCATCAAACACCCAACAAAACTATGTCCGAATTACTTGAAAATTTACACACATATCCAAAATCACCCAATGAAACTACTGCAACTCTTGGAACTCCACTCCGACCCTCGGATCAAAATCTCAACTATCAATCGGAATTCGCAAAAATTCTAACTTAGCCAATTCAAGCCTAATTCTACACCGGACCTCCAAAATCAATTCCGATAGCACTCCTAAGTCACAAATCATCCCCCGAAGCTAACCAAATCATCGAAAATTGCATTCGAGCCCTCTAACTCAATAATCAACATCCGGTTGACTTTTCTAACTTAAGTTTTCCTTAAGGAGATTAAGTGCCTCATTTCTTATCAAAACCAATCCCAATCAACTCTCACACACCACATACCGATAATGAAATATTAAGAAGCAATAAACGGAAAAAACGGAATAGTAACACATGAGACGACGGGTCGGGTCGTCACATCCTCCCCAACTTAAACAATCGCTTGTCCTCGAGCGTACCCAGAGTTGTACTAGAATCCAACCAATAGCTGAATGACCTTACCAAGCATATCCCCGGGGTGATCCCATGTCACCCTATCTCACATAGGTCCGACAACACAACATAACTGAAATTACCCAATCCGGTCTAGCCCATAATTCACAGAACTACCTTTTCACTTCCGAAACCATCAATACGATCAAAACCTCACACCTATATTTTGAATGTCCCGAACCAGCTGTAATAACCCCTACTTGCAACCTCAATGAAATCATACGATACACCACATAATCCAAGCACTCGAAATGATAACTTTAATTCACAATGGTTACCCACCACAACCAAATACCGATAGAAAACCTCTTATTAGCTAAAGTTTCACTCCAACACTTTCATATCCTACCAAACGATGATGAAACACGCAGTAAACCATAACCATTTCTCAAACCAATCATTCATGAAGGCATTTCTTCCCTTTTGAATAATACCACAACAGATTTTCGGGCCAAACCTCAATATAAACCCTCTAATCAGCTGAAATCACATCTGTTCGCATTCATTAATGACTCTAACGATCACCTCGAATTCAACGCACCACTCTGGTGATATGACACCTCATCACAGGCCTAAGCCCCAACTTGCATAATCCACACACCAATGATGGGCGGTCCGAACATACTCAAATCATGACAAATGACTCCAACAAAAGAGCTGTAACTCAAACTCCTCAGTACCATCACAACACAAATATAGGACCCCGTCCCACATCATAGAAATAGAATACCTGAACCTACCCCGAAGGGTCAAATCTCCACGTAACCTCGATACAGTGCGTGATCTTATTCAAACACTGTTACACATGAAGCACCTCAAGTCGCTATGCTCAAAAATAGACAGCCACACACAGAGTGATGTCTGAAACCAAGAAATCCATCACACCCACGGTGAGGCAAGTAATATACACCATTCAATCCTGAAAGGACACAACCTATGCATCGTTCGCCGAGCAACACCCAATACGGACTTTCCTCAGAAACCAGGAAGCAAGACATACCAAGTAACATATGGAAAACTATTCTCAATATCGCACTGTTGAGGCGTGCAACCCGATCCAGATAACATACCCGTGGCGGCGTGCCACCCGATCCACACAAATATCTTACATAAGGAGATGCACATCGAGCCAAATTTGCTCATCATAAAAAAATATCGAGCATCGGTCGTAAGCATACTGAGTGCATAATGATATCTACTTATAGCGTTGTAAGCTAAAAAACTCAACTTCCACTATGAATCTCGATAGCACCGCACTATACGTGCCCACAGTCCGAAAGTCATAACGCCTCACAGCACAGAAAAAGCAACTCATAGATCTCCCTAGATCACTAGCAGGTTCAATAACGATCGAATCAACCTATCCTTCATCAATACAATTCGGGGCCAACCAAGCCAACTCAAGCGAAACACGTATCCACTCAGCTTACTAACAAACTCATTACCAAGAAGCCTGAAGCTGCTCCCTCCACTACTATAACTTCCGTCGGAGCCATGCGATCGGTGCCCGATACCAAATCAATATCGAAAGCCACAATCTCGCCCAGTGACATGCCCGGCCATAAGGAACGCATCCGAAAAAGTCCTTCAATACCAGAACCGAATCAATGGTAGAAACCTCTATACTGACATCCGTCACAAAGACCCAATTAAGGAAAGCAATCCTTCCCAGCCGTCCGCTGATCTTTGGAATACCAACCACTCTGCTATAGCATAATCCGATGCATCTCGCCACGCAACCGGTGGCATTTTCCGACATAACCTATAGCACAATGGTCTAGAATAATCTAATACAGAGACAATAAGTCTACACCCCAATATCATATCCAGAATCTAATATACCAAGCAAAGAAAGATCCACTAGGGCTTCCAAACCCCCAATAGCCGCTAACGGTACCAATACACACTATCCACAACTACTACATAGCCTGAACATGATAACCCCCAGTCTCCAACTCCACATAGCACACAAATTACTATACCTGATCCCACATTCTGTAGTATAAATACATATTACACCTCGAGTACCCAATCATTCCACAAAAGATATTCTAAAATTCTCCCTGTGCCACCAAACAAACTCAGATCTCAACAGTCGATCTATCAAGAAAATGCCGCAACACTACCGAAGTGCCATCAACTTAATCACATTGCCCTTTTTCTGCAGCATATATCCTCATCAAATCACTATGATTGGCAATACCATTTCCTTAGTCATATGAGGATCATTCAACCTAATCATCTGAATATTGATTCTTTAATCACTTACAATTGCCCGTGCAGCTTAAGAATTTAATAAGTTTCCATTCCGAACTGAACCGAGCCTTACACGCACAAATCCCAATCCTCCACAACATATCGCATATACCATACCACACTAGGATAACATGAGGACTTTTATCTCCCTTCCGCGCCGCAGGCATCAATGCACTTAACTAGTCAAGAACTTTCATTGATCCCATTAAGAAGAAAAATCATTACACATTCCATGCTTCGCATACCCATAGGAAATATACTCATCTTCAAACCATGGTAAAATCCAACAAGAACATCTCTGCCAACTCCATTTGTACAAGCTAAACTATCAGGACTGAATCCTTCTATCTAAATCAAGATGAGCAAGCCGTCAAAACACAAGATCATTGCTGCGAAATGCCTGTACGAACTCATTACCTCGAACACATACAAAGAATTAATCATACCCTTATCATACTGATTCAGTATATTATCAAGCTATTCCGTTTACCAAATTTCTCTTTTTATTCATCATCCACTTGATATTTCTCCCTCTCTGTAGCATCACAATGCCTCAATCCAGGCTCACCAAAGGAGATTCGAATATAAGACCACACTGTCTAAGCCCCATAGGCCACCGAATACTCTCCCAATGCTTCCCGAAAATACCACGTTCCAGAATACTTTACTTGAAGAACTTCCTACGAATCTGAAGTTCGTTACCATTACTTTCCAGATAGTGATACATAGAATCCCATAATTAACATAAAATACCACAAGTCTTGATCCTTTCCTAATGAAAACACGGTCTCTGACCACATACACAACCTTGAGACACCTGATTGTTACATGTAAAATCTTCAACACATTAGAATCATTCTCGAAAGTCATTCACTCCTATTCAAACTGCAAATTACCTGACTCAACGAACATAACCACTCGTGCCTTATTAGCATTATGACACTGTGGGATATGATCTCATTCCAATACCAACAACCATCTTCCTTCTCTATATAATGAGTATTCTTTACCATCAACAGCTCAAGACATCCTATTATTTCCACACACCTACGAAGCACCATATAACCTTTGTCAAAATTTTGATTCACTCGTGCCATCCTCGGCTGAATTTCTGCAACCAGAACTGATCCGCCAGTGTACCTCGAAAAGGAACCAACATAGCACATAATCGTGCAATCAGCTAATTGACAGTAACCTCTCCAACTTGGCTCGAAGCCATATTTCAGGACATACTCAATAACCCATAATATTTTTAATGTAATGATGCCACAATATCATAGTGAGATTAAACTCAGATCGTCTACCAAATTATGAAAAAACAGATCCTCGTATACTAAAATCCTCTAAAAACCTCGCATTCATCCCCACATCAGCTGAGTCCACTCTCTGAAGCGACCCAAATTTTCAAGTTACAACACGTACCTTTCAATTACTTATGAGATCCTCTAACAATATACATAAGAATCGTACCCCTTAAGAACACTCCACAGGAGATATCCCACCTGCTTTGCCTCAATTTAGTATTGTATTGCAGCACACCTTCCACCATCATACACATAACACATCCATTTAGTCTTCCTGAGTCTGAACTCATATCGCCACACGCAATGTACTTCACTTCCCAACTAAGAGACACGAAAGTATTATTCACGCACCCATATTCGGGCTACACATCGAACCACAATAGGAAACGAATCACTTAACAGTTCATTTACTATCCAGCAGACTTCTTCGTCACTACCAAGTCATATAACTACATCTTGCAGTACTAACATACTCCTCACATGAATACCCAACCTCCATTCCGGCTAATAGCGACAATACCGAACATATAAGTTCAAAACACTTACTCACACGATCAGTACCTTAGTTCTCAAGCCATAGGTAAGATCCGGCCCCAAGTCCTCCAGACTAGCCCAACATCGAACTCACGGGATCATATCTCGCCCCTTGATTGGGGAATCACAAGCCATCAAGGCATATACAATACTGAGTGCTCACAAGCGCATACATACGTGGGGCAGGAATTTCAAGATTTATATCTCAAGCTGAATCAAGTACGCACGATAAGAATTCCAAGAAAGTGATGTTTTCATAAAGGTTCTGCAGCCTCTTGAGGATAAATACAGACGTCTCCGTACCGATCCGCGAGACTCTACTAACCGGCTCATGACTCATGAGGCCTAGTAACCTAGGATCTGATACCAACTTGTCAGGATCCCAATCCCGGTCGTAATGGCGCCCAACATAATTGCTAGGCAAGCCGGACCAATTAATACTCACAACCCAATCACACATCCCATTACAAGTTTATAGCATTCAGTTTAACAGTTTAACAAGTCTATTAACCAAATAATTTAGATAGATACAACATGAAACACTAACATAACCAACATCTAACAAAGACCTGGGGTCATAAGTCTAGAGCCTCTAATAAGAAAGAGTAATAATTCCTCTGTAATACTGATGATCTAAAATGCGGAAAGATAAAAGGGATAGGGGAGGAGTCGGGTCCTGCGGACGTCAGGAAGCTACTTCGACAACTCCTGAAAAACTCTAAAAGCAGCAAATAGCTTGACTATGCTCCTGGGACACCTGAATCTGCACACGTGGTGCAGGGAGTACAGTGAGTACTTCCAACTCAGTGGTAATAGACATATATAATGACTGAAAGTAAGAAATCCCAAAAATACCACAATGTAAAGCTAACACTAACAATTTAGCATAGTTAACGGTGAAATGGCAACAAAACATAAACAGCTAGATCAATTAAACATCAATGCATGAATGCAATGCAATGCACATGACCGTTGCGGCATACAGCCCGATCCATTTGGTTACCCGCGCTCACTGTGGCGGTTCAGACTCCGGAGGGGCTCCTACAGCCCAAGCGCAATATCATCGTAGCATTCACTGCGGCGTGCAACCCGATCCACAATCAGTCCAGATATATGCATGCAAGCCACACGACCACAGTCAAATTTATCATTTTCAAAAAATTACGAAATTCACATCACTGGATTCCTCGTCTCGCCACGAGTCCATACATACCAAGAACTCCCAAATCTGAGCTCAAATGACCCATCAAATCCCAATTTAAATTCCCAAAATCCCAAGCCCTAATTCATTCATTTTAGGCTTAATTCCATGAATTTCTAGGTAGATTTATCAATAAAAATGAGTTTTAGGTTCAGAAATCTTACCTCCAATCATTCCTCCTTGAATCCCTCTTCAAAATTGCCTCAAAGCTCGCTAAAAATGGAGGAGAATACATAACCCTCGCGGATGAAATGTTTAAATAAAGTCCTTTATGACTAGCCCATTTTCCGCTTCTGCGGTATCGCTTCCCCGTCCAAATATCCATTTCTTTGGTTTTCACTTAATTTCCCCACGACCGCTTATGCGACAAGAAACTCACTTCTGCGGATCCCCAAGTCTGCTTCTGCGGCTAAAAGTCCGCTCCTGCGGACCCGATAATGCGGACCTAGTTCCGTTTCTGCGGAACTTCACAACCCATACCAACATCGCTCCTGCGCTCCCTTACCCGCTTCTGCGGAACCGCTTCTGTGGTCCACTTTCGCAGAAGCGCAAATACTAGATGACAGAATCACAGAGCTGAAGCAACTTCAAAAACTCTCGTTTTTAACACTCGATCTTACCCCGAGGCTCCCGGCACCTCAACCAAAAGCACAGACATGATCTATTACCTTATTCAAACTTGCTCGAACCATCAAAACACTATCGTTAACATCAAAATCCTCAAATATCATCAGATCAAAGCCTAAGTTCAACCAAAACTTCCGAAACTCGCATTCGATCAAAACGATATCCGAATGACCTGAAAATTTGCACACATCCAAAATCACCCAACGAAACTACTGCAACTCTTGTAACTCCACTCCGACGCTCGAATCAAAATCTCACCTATCAACCGGAATTCGCCAAAATTCTAACTTCGCCAATTCAAGCCTAATTCTACGCCGGACCTCCAAAATCAATTCTGATAGCACTCCTAAGTCACAAATCATCCCCCGAAGCTAACAAATCACCGGAAATCGCATCCGAGCCCTCTAACTCAATAGTCAACATCCGGTTGACTTTTCCAACTTAAGTTTTCCTTAAGGGGATTAAGTGCCTCATTTCTTATCAAAACCAATCCCAAAGAACTCTCACACACCACATACCGATAATGAAATATTAAGAAGAAATAAACGGGAAAAACGGAATAGTAACACATGAGACGATGGGTCGGGTCGTCACAGTGACGAGAGTCCGTGCGTAGCTACTATTATGCTATTGTCCAGGTAGTCTAGGACCCAAAAGCATGCTATACTTGTATTAGCTGTAAATTTATTGTCAGCTTGAATTGATTAAATCACATTGAATTAGTAAATGAATTTCTAAAAGGATTATACTTCATTTTCTTAAATTGTTAAAAGTGAATTGGCTTTTATTTGGATAAAATTCCCTGATAAATTCCTAATTGGCTATTTGAGCATGTATTTCTATGTGTACTTGCATTGCATGTATGATTCGCGAGCAGGGTATTTGTTTATTTTAGTGACCGCATCACAGGATAGTTCGCGAGCGGGGTAATAGATTCATGTATAGTTCACGTTGTTCGACCCTCGGCAGTGCACGATTTATTTTCTGTTGGATCGGGGCGTAGGCCTCGGCATGATTTGTGCATGCTTGTAATGCTGCCTTGAGATTATTTGAGATTGATATTCGCTCTCCCCGACTTGAGATAATTGAAAATTAATCGATTATGAATCCGGAGACCTTTAGAATAAAAAGAAACTTTTACTTGTTCGTGACTTATTGAAATTACTGTCATTTTTAATAAATCCATGACTATTCGCATTAATAAAATGTTATTATTGGACCTCTAGGAAGTTTCAAGTCGACCATCTCGTCTCTACTTCTTCGAGATTAGACAGGATACTTACTGAGTACACGTTATTTTCGTACTCATACTACACTTCTGTTAATTTTTGTTGCACAGACTCATGTGTTATTAGTGGCCTACTGGGCGTAGCAGCACAGATGATACTGGGGCTAGGTGAGTTTCATTATTCGAGGCGACCCGCAGCTAGTATAGTCCCTTACAATATATTGTATTTACTTTCTATCCACTGTATTCCGGACGAATGTTGTATTTCATTTTTTTCTTAGTAGATGCTCATGCTTTTGTGACACCGGGTTCTGGGATAGTTATAGGATTGTTCAATATTAACTTTATTAAAGACTTCATGGTTATTTCTGTAATGTTCATTATTTGTTATTTAATGTATATAGAAAATAATTTCCGCAAATACTAAAATTGGAGTTTAATTAAGTATTTGGTTGGTTTGCCTGACAGCAGTGTCCGGCGCCGCCACGACCCCTAGTGGATTTTAGGTCGTGCCATCCTACTTCTATAAATTTTTGTATAGAAAATAAGTGAATCAGAATTTTAATATTGGCTTTCATTTATTCTTTTCTGCATCATTTATTGGAGGAAGGGGTAGGGACACTTTATTCCGTTTAATACTTTAATGTATGGTCCCTCATACCCATGGTTGCATCTATTAGTTTATTAATATTGACTGTCTTATTCAATTTGTGTCTAATTCTATTTTATTGTCTTTATGCCTTATGACTTTATTTATATCTATTAGTTTATTAATTTAACTGACTTTATTCTGTAGTTTACTAACAGTGGTCCTGTTGGATTTGGTCCTTCATCATGGTGGAGAGTGGGTCAAGAAATCACTCGTAGCATACTCAAGAAAATTTATGCACATTAAGAAATGGTTTAACTCTGACTTACTTTCCTATAATGATTTAGTGGATGAATATGTTTCTAACTTGGGGTATATAGGAATCTAACAACTAATAGTTAATGGTCCTTCTGGTACATACTATGAAATAGAAGATGAATGTGGCATTTCGACTTTACTGGACTTTGTGAACAATTAATTTAATGTTATTAAGATATTTGTTGTAGAGGAACGTGAGTCAAGTATTAATGTACCTAATATAATCCATCACAATGAGAATGATGAACCTGATTAACTTGAAGTTGTCACTGATTGTGATGAAAATGATAATTGTGATGACCATGAATATGTTGTTTCTTCATACAATGATTGTGATACACTAGATAAACTTTTTAAACAAAGGAAGAGAGACATTAATGATAAATTTACTGACTATAAAGAGTTGGATAAGTCAATGACATTCAAAGATATTGCTGAAGCTAGGAAAGTGATAAATATGTGTGCACTTGCAAATGGTTATGGGTTAGAGCAAGTTAAAAGCGACCCAACTAGGCTTAGTTACGTTTGGGAAGATGGAAGCTCTTTTGTATGTCACATCTCTAGGAATACTTCAGGGGGTGGGGCTGAATTCGGTACTTCACATTCTGAGCACACTTGTGAACCTGCATATAGAATCATAGGGTTAATTCCAAGACCATTGTTGAATACTTCAAGAGAGGGTTACAAGGTAAATGAAAAATTAAGATGAGAGAGGTGAGGCTAATCTTGAAGGCTGCATTTCATGTAAATGTTAGTGAGTTAAAGTGTAAGAGGGCAAAAAGATTGATTTTGGAGAATCTGGAAGATAGTTTTATTGATGAATATAATTAGTTGGTGGCACATGTTAATGAATTAAAGTTTGGTAATCCTGGAAGTGATGTGGTAGTTAACTTATCAAAGGATGCTCTTTCTGAAGGTAAGAGAAGGTTCCTAAGGATGTACATATGTTTTCACGCAATGAAGATGGGGTTTAAGAATAGGTTGAGGCCCTTTATACGGTTGGATGGAAATTTTTTGAAAGGGAAAGTTGAGGGTCAGCTTTTGGTGGCAGTTGGTCAAGACCCTGCAAACCATTCTTATCCATTAGCTTGAGTTATTGTGGATAAAGAAAAAAAAAGTCATATGGAAGTAGTTTTTAAGTCATCTTCAAATGTCACTGGACCTTAAGATTGGTGAAGGAATCACTTTTATCTCATACTTTACTTCATTATTTTATTATTTTATTATTTTACCAATATGTACATATAGTTTCTCATACTTCTTCATTCCTTTATATGATGGGGCTAGTTGATTCAATCTCAGGAGTTCTTCCTGAGGCATACCACAGATTCTGTGTTAGACACATATAAGTAAATTGGTGCAAGAGATGGGGATCTGGGGAATAAAATAAATATCTGTGGTGGGCAGCTTAGAGTACCTATGAAGAGGACTTCCAAGATCAGTTGAAGAGTATGAGCCAAGTGGATGATGAGGGTAAAGATGTTGTTGAAGATCTGTTAAAGTATCCACCTACTTGCTGGAGTAGGGCCTTCTTTGATACTACCTGCAAGAACCAGTTAGTAGATAATAACCTAATTGAATCCTTCAATGCGTGGATATTGCAAGCTAGACACAAGCCAATTTTAAAGATGTTAGAAGAGATCAGAATCAAGGTTATGAATACGTTGAATGATAATAAAGCTGAAGTGATGGGGTGGGGAAGTGAATAAAGTCCTAAGACTCTAAATTTATATAATCAATTCATGAGGATTGCACAAATGTGTGATGTGAATGGAAGTGGTGACCAAGGTTATGAGGTAACAGAAGGTAATGATAGTCATATTGTCAATCTGGGCAAAAAAAAATACACTTGCAGGACATAGGAAACTGTGTGGAATCCCATGTCCTCATGCAATTTGTGCCATACTGTACAAGAAGGTTGATCCTTTAAGTGAGATTCACTGGTACCTTTCCAAGAGGCATATCTACACACATATTCTCATAAGTTACAACATATGAGAGGAGAGAAGTTCTAGAAGATAGAGCCCTCCCAGAATATGAAACTACCAGAATTTGTAAGGCAGGCTGGCAGACCAAAAGTAAAAAGAATAAGAGAGGCAAATGGTTCAACCAATACGCAAGTGCAATTGTCTCAATCCAGAAAAGGGAGAGTAATGACATGTAATAACTGTGGAGAACCTGGACATAATGCTTAGGCATGCACCAAGGTAATCTATCTGTAAGGCCCAGTAAATAATATTTGGTCTCAAAACATAGTAACTCGTAGTGTCGACTATGAATATATGTTAGGAATATAGGTTCGGACTCTTGGTAGTGATCTAAGCCCTTAAAAATAAAAAACATCGATTTTCCAGAAAATGTTCATTTATGCGGTCCAGAATGCGGTCGCAGATCAGCTATGCGGACAACATTCCTGCCGCAGAGTGAAGCAGAAGAATTGTCAAAGTTGATGTTAAAAATGCGTTCCATTATGCGACCGCATAATCGATATGCAGACCGCATTCCTTCCGCATAGTGAACCAGATTGTTGGTCTAAGTTGATGTTGAAAATGCGGTCCATTATGCGACCGCATAATCAGTATGTGGACCGCATTTCCACCACATACCCAGGCAGAGATGTCCAGTGATTTGGGGTCAGTTCTGCGGTCCAATATGCGGACCGCATTCCAATTATGCGACCGCAGATCTTACCCGGACTTCTATTTTCTAAAATTTAAAACCCGACCCCCTTTCTAATATAACACCCTATGACCCTAACCCCTCATTTTTACCATCTTTCTGAACAAAACAAGAGAGAGGGAGGAGGGTTCTTGAGAGAGAGTTCCTTTTTCTTCAAAATTTGTTCCTCAAATTATCTGGTCCGGGAAATTTTAAAGCAAGTGTCTTCATCTCCATTTCTACAGGTAAAATCCCTACCCCATTTTTCATTGAATTTCAGATTTATTGGGGAGTGGGGGAAGTCTCATGCATTAATTCTTGATAATAGGGGTTGAAACGTCATGCATGTTTATTAAAACCTAAAATCTAGTAAGAATAGTTGGGAAGGAGTAAAGAATTGTGTAAAAAGGGGTTGATAACCTAAATAAACTCGGATAGAAATTGTGAATTTCAAATTCTAAGAAATATGTGTTAATTTGTAAACTAGATTGACATGGCTAGATTGCTTGGTGACTGATAATAGGAGTATAAAAAGGGAATTCGACTCCAGGTATGTATGGCTGACTTTGACTTTGTAAAATCGCCTCGTTGGTGTTCAATGTTTGGTATGTAACATTCACGTAGGTAATTTGTGAAATTTGTGTGATTGCATGGTTGTGATTATGATATGTGGTATTAGATGAAAAACAAATGACGTAAGGAAACTGTAAGTGATGCAAATGAAATGATTGTGATATTAACATCTATGGCTTATCGTGAGCAAGTATTGTTGTAACGTGAAACACTGTGAATTGTGGAAGATGACGGAAATAGTATTAATGGTTATGGAAACACTTGTAAAATTATTGTTGTTATCCCTCAAGAGGTGTTGCCATGATCCTTGTGAATTGTTCATTGCTGTTATTGTGATTGTTTGTGAATTGAAAATGTACAGTGAGATCGGGTTGCGCGCCGCAACACGAAGTAATAAGGTGCGGGTTGTGGTGATAAGGGTGGCCGAGGTAATAAGGGTGGAAAGTGATTGAAATCACTGTTGAAATGAAAATATGAGCGAAAATGTCAAATCTATTGATGTGGAAATGTGGAAGGGGAAACAGGAGAGTTTGTAAAACTTGTTTGGCTTGAATGTTCTTTCTTTATGGAATTGATTGTGTTTCTGTTACTGTTACTTATTTGTCTATGGCTTGAGTTTACTTGGCGCAAAGTTTGTTATACATACCAGTACAATTCAAGTGTACTGACGCCCCTTTTGCCGGGGGCGTTACATTCGTGTCATGATTGTAGGTGGTTCTGTAGCAGGTATTCCAGCCCACCGATCGTAGCTCCCTCTTCGCCATCTGTCAACTGTTTTGGTGAGCCCCATTCCTCTCGGGGCCCTATGTGGCTCAGGCCGCTTGTTTCTGTAGTTTTATTTTATTGTTGTGTAAGGTATAGCCGGAGCCTTATTACCGGCAAGTACTGTATTATCCCGTTGTATCTTTAAAGGCTCCGTAGACAGTGGATGTAGGTTAGAAGCTTATGTATATCCAGGTTTCATTTATTGGGCAATGGATTGGTAATTTCACTAACTATTATGTATGTATGTTTTGAAAAAAGGTATTCTAAATTAATTATATGGCTAATTCTTGCAATATTGAATAAGGAAAACAAGGGGTAACTCATGGGTTAGGAAAGGCAGCCAGGTCGGCTTGACTGGGGCTACCCGGTCAGGCGCCGGTCATGTTCCTCGGCTTGGGGCGTGACACTATCTATTGAACAATAACTTTGAACCTCTATTTTATTATGCCTTGTTCTAACATATAATTACGTTCTATTTAATAATATCTCTCTAAAGGAAAATAACCAATGGGTGGCAATTCAAAAGGGAAAGCAGAAAAAAAAACAAAGAACTTTGGTTGATGAACCTGATGCTGAACAGCCTACATCACCAGCTGCTACAGATATCCCAATGGAAGACGACTTCCATTTATCAACACCCCCGCCAAGTCAAAACAGTCAATTCAGCAACTTTGTGTTTATGCCAACCCCTACATTTCAAAGGCAGCTTCCAACTAGCAATGATCCAGATTTTGAGATCCCTAACTTTGAAACTGAGCCTTACATAGCTATAAGAACAAAGAGAATATCAGAAACAAGGATAAGACTCCAGCTGAGGCAGCAAAGTGTACCAACTACAACCAGGAAAATTGGATTTGTTGGTGATTGAAGAGCTACAAGTCAGCCTTCAAAGCTTACTTTCTCAGCAAAAGGCCTAACTTGGCTGGCAAAATCTGCCATCATTGGAAATCAATTGAACAATCAAAGGTTGAATAAGTTGAAAGCAAGAAAGGGTAGTGGTAAGGAGCAAAAGTGATGGGACTTTGCTTCTAGTATTGAACATTTGTAAATTTTTTGATGTGTTGTAATTACTGCCATATCAGTAAACATTATATTTTGGTTGTGGTTCTTTAGTTGTGACAGTTAGATGCCATGATATAACTAGGTGTTGACATCTGTTTGGGGTTATAATATGGTATCCAGTTGTCTTATGAAACTCACTTTATGAATATTGATAGTTGGTGAATGTTATGAATGTTGACAGTTGGTGTTCAGTTAATTATTGTCCATTTGGTTCCCTTTTCAATTTCAAATTTTCAGTTATCTAGTTATGAATTTTTATGCATGGAATGTAAGTTTTTTAGTTTTACACTTGCTGCTGTCTTTTGTGTCAAATGAAGTAGATTGGAAGCAATTTAGAACACGTCGTTTAGAATCAGCAGCTTGCCATTTAGAATCTACAGCTTGGATTCATGATGTCTTTTGTGTCTTTTGTTTTTCAATTTTGCACTTGGAATGTGGTTATTCAACATTCCAAAATAGAATCTGCAGAACATGGCTGGAAATGGAACCTTAAAGTTTCTGCACACTAAATAATATACTATCATATCTTATCAAGAAAACAAACATCTTTAGGATTTGGAGAAGAAAAGCTCCTTCTTTAGGGTATACAATAAGGGGGGAAACTGACCAACAAATACTACTGCAACATCATCATCAAAAAACATGGCTGAAAAGCAACAAATTCTACTATAAAATAGAAAACTACTACAACATAGCTTAACTAACCTAAAAGTCAGCTACACATATAAAACTCAAAATCAGCAACTTAGAATTTGCAAAAACTCACTTAATTATCAAGGCTGCAAAAAAAAAACCAACAGTCCCCATGAAATCATAAGCAACATCCTTGTCTTTGTAAGCTTATCTTCCAACTTAACGACGTTATCCACTTCATATGGGTGTATAGCCTTCATGGAAATTACTTCTTCATTCAACTGACACAACGGAACTACTGTAACTCTCGGAATTCCATTCCGACCCTCGGATCAGAATCTAATTATTGAACCGGAAACTTCAAAAATTCAACTTTCGATATTTCAAGCCTATATTAGCTACAGACCTCCAAAACACAATTCGAGCACGCTCCTAAGCCCGGAATCACCCAACGGAGCTAACAAAACCATTTGATTTCCATTTCAAGGCCGTCTTTACACTGTTCCAACTACGGTCGAGTTTCCAACACTTAAGCTCTCATTTAGGTACTAAGTGTCCCAAAACTCTCTGAAACTTTAAATCGAACATCCCGGCGAAAATAAATACGGGGAAAATAGTTAAAAAGGGATCAGGGCATTAATTATTAACATGACCGGCCGGGTCATCACATCCTCATACACTTAAACATTCATTCATCGAACGAGCAAATAGACATACCTGAAGTAGTGAAAAAATGAGGGTAATGGCTGTGCATATCCTGCTCGGTCTAGTAGGTCACCTCCTCAACCGGCTAACCCTGCCACAAAACTTTTACCAAAGAAATGTTCTTGACCTCAGCTTCCTAACCCGACTATCCAATATTGCCACTGGCTCCTCAACATAGGATAGATCCTTGTCCAATTGGACGAAACTGAAATCCAACACGTGCAATGGATCACTGTGATACCTCCAGAGCATCAAAACATGAAATACCGGATGAACTCCTGCCAAGCTGGGAGGTAAGGCAAGCTCATAAAGCAACCTCCCCAACATGCCTCAATACCTCAAAAGGTCCAATAAACTTCGGACTCAACTTTCCTTTGTTCCCAAATCTCATAACGCCCTTCATAGGCAAAACCCGAAGTAGAACTCGCTCTCCAACCATATAGGAGACACCACAAACCTTCTGGTCCGCGTAACTCTTCTATCTAAACTGGGCTGTACGGAGTCTGTCTTGAATCACCTTAACCTTCTCTAAAGCATTCTAAACTAAGTTTGTGCCCAATAATCTTGCCTCACCGGCTTGAACCAACCCATCGAAGATCTACACCGCTTACCATATAAAGCCTCATACGGTGCCATCTGAATGCTAGACCGATAACTATTGTTGTATGCAAACTACGCCAATGGAAAGAACTAATCCCAAGACCCTCCAAACTCGATCACACACACACAAAGTATATCCTCAAGAATTTGAATAGTGCACTCGGACTGCCCGTCCGTCTAAGGTTGAAATGTTGTACTCAAGTTTACCCGTGTACCCAACTCATGCTGAATGGCCCTCCAGAACCGTGATGTGAATTGAGTACATCTATCCGAATTGATAGAAACTGGAATACCATGCAGACGAACAATCTCCCGGATATAAATCTCCGCCAACCGCTTCGAATAATAAGTAGTACACACAGGAATGAAATGAGCGGACTTGGTCAGTCGATCCATAATTACCCAAGCAACATCGAGCTTTATCAAAGTCCGCAGGAGCCCAAATACAAAGTCCATGGTGATCCGCTCCCACTTCCACTTCGGAATCTCTATCTGCTGAAGCAACCCACCCGGTCTTTGGTGCTCATACTTCACCTGGTGACAGTTGAGGTACTAAGCTACAAACCCAACTATATCTTTCTTCATCTACCTCCACCAGTAGTGCTACCTCAAATCCGGATACATCTTTGCGGCACCCGGATGAATGGAATACCGTGAACTATGGGCCTCCCCTAGAATCAGCTCTCGAAGTCTATCAACACTGGGTACACAGACCCAACCCTGCATCCTCAATACTTTGTCCTCACCAATGGTCACATCCCTGGCATCACCATGCTGAACCTTGTCCTTGAGGACAAGAAAATAAGGGTCATCATACTGCCGCTCCCTGATATGATCAAATAACGTAGACCGAGATACCATGCAAGCTAGAACCCGACTGGGCTCCAAAAGATCCAATCTCACAAACTTGATGGCTAGGGCCTGAACATCCCTCGCCATAGGCCTCTCCGATGCTGGTAAAGAATCCAAACTCCCCAAACTCTATGACCGGTGACTCAAAGCGTGGCCCACCATATTGGCCTTGCCCGAGTTATACAAAATAGTGATATCACAATCCTTCAACAACTCTAACTACCTCTTCTAGCGCAAATTTAGATCATTTTAGCTTGTATAAGTGTTGCAAGCTTCGATGGTCAGTATAAACCTCAAAAGGAACTCCGTATGAATAATGGCACCAAATCTTTATGGCGTGAACAATAGCAACTAACTCAAGGTCGTGAACAGAGTAATTCTTCTCATGTATCTTCAACTGTTTGGATGCGTAAGCAATTACCTTACCGTCCTACATCAACACCGCTCCGAGGCCGATACTCGAGGCATCATAATAGACCGTATAAGACCTTGAACCTATAGGCAATATCAAAACAGGGGTTGTAGTCAAAGTTGCCTTGAGCTTCTGAATGCTTGCCTTACACTCTTCTGTCCACTGGAAAAGAGCACCCTTTCAAGTTAGTCTAGGCATAGGGGCTGCAATCGATGAACTCCTCTTAACAAAACGGTGGTAATATCCCGCCAAGCCAAGAAAACTGCGGATCTCAGTGGCTGAGGATGGTCTGCACCAACTCTGCACTGCCTCTACTTTCTTTTGATCCACCTTTATCTCCTCACCAGCAACCACGTGACCCAAGAATGCCACGGAATCCAACCAAAACTCATATTTTGAGAACTTAGCATATAATTTCTTCTCTCTCAGAGTCTGAAGCACAGTCCTCAGGTTCTGCTCATGATCTTCCCGACTCCAGGAATATACTAGAATATCATCAATAAAGACAATAAAAAATGAGTCAATATATGGCCGGAATACACTGTGCATCAAATCCATAAAAGCTACTGGTGCATTTGTCAGCCTAAATGACATGACAAGGAACTCATAATGACCATACCAAGTCTTGAAAGCAGTCTTCGGGATATTTGGCTCCCGAATCTTCAACTGATGGTAACCTGAGCGCAAGTCAATCTTAGAAAATACCCGTATGCCCTAAATCTGGTCAAACACATCATCAATACGAGGCAAAGGATAACGGTTCCTCGCTATAACTTTGTTCAACTGGTAATAATCAATACACGTACATATAGAATCATCCTTTTTCTTCACCAACAAGATAGGAGCACCCCAAGGTGATACATTAGGCCGAATTAAACCCTTATCAAGCAATTCCGGTAACTGATCCTTCAATTCAGGATGATCCATACGATATAGAGGAATAGAAATGGGTTGGGTGCCCGGTAATAGATCAATGCCAAAATAAATATCTCTATCGGGTGGCATGCCCAGAAGGTCAGCTGGAAACACATCAGAAAAACCCCTGTACTACTGGGACTGAATCAACGGAACGGATATCAATACTAACATCTCTCACATAAGCAAACTACGTACCACACCCCTTTTCAACCATACGTTGAGCCTTAAGGAAAGAAATAACTCTACTGGGAGTGTGATTTAAAGCACCCCTCCACTCAACACATGGCACACCTGGCATAGCCAGCTTCACGGTCTTCGTATGACAATCAAGAATAGCATAATGAGGTGACAACCAGTCCATGACCAATATAATATCAAAATCTACCATGCTGAGCAACAATAAATTGGCTCTGGTCTCAATACCACTAAGAGCAACCAAGCACGACCGATAAATGCGGTCCATAACAAGAGAATCTCCTTTAGGATTAGAAACATAAATTGGGAAACTCAAAGAATCCCGAGGTACACCCAAATGCGGAGCAAAATAAGAAGACGCATAAGAATAAGTGAAGTTTGGATCGAATAGAACCTATACATCTCTGTGACAAATTGGTACAATACCTGTGATGATAGAATTGAAGGCAAGAACCTCAGTATGGGCCGGAAGGGCATAATATCTGGCTTAGCCTTCCCCTCTAGCTGACTAAGTAGGTGGGGTAGCAATTGGTGTTGTGATCATAGCCTAAGAACTCTGCAAAGTGCGCTGTGGCTGAGAAGACTGTGGCGGTGCACTCCTACCAAGCCTAGGGCAATACCTCACCACATGGCGTATGTCACCACACTCAAAGAACCCTCACGGTTGATGTGGCAGTGGAAACTGTGAAGTACGGGTACTCTGAGACCCCTAAACCCCTGAAATACTGAGTGAAGTATGAGATGCAAACTGAGCTGGCTAACCCACAAAACCTCTACCATGTCGTACTCTTCCTCCAAAATAAGGACTAGTAGGTCTCTCCAGTCTTTGAGGTCTCCTCACTTACCTATACTCTCTCTCCTAACTTCGTCTGTCCTGTCTCTCCTGGACCCACCCGTCCTTTACTCGGCGAGAGGTCCTCACCACCCGCTGAATTGGGATCACAGACTGTGTCGCTATGACATTTTGAACCCGACCAATGAGAACGTGCTGCTCTAGAGTTGGGATGGTGGAAGTCTGGATCCTTTCCCCAATCTGCGAAGTAGTTGGTATAACCTGAATCAACCTTGCCTGAACTAATGTGTCAAACATGCTCAAGAACTACGCTAATGTCTCCTAAAGTGCTGGAGCAGTAGCAACGGTAGGCGCATCAAGTGACTGGACTCTGGCTAGAGCTGCTAGTGCCCCCTCTGTGTCAGATCGCATGGGTGCTCAAGCTACACCACGAGCTCATCCTTGGCCTCTACCCCGACCCCAGCCTCTAACGGCTGCAGTAGGAGGTGCGGGTGCCTGATCATCTCGGGTATCAAGGGTCCTCACCATATGTGAGAGAATGGAAGACAGAGGTTTAGGATTGTTCTGTCAAAAATCTCGCACGACAGGGAAATCAAATGAAGTGGAATTTTTCCTAACAGTTACATAGCCTCTCTTAGATAAGTACAGACGTCTCCGTGCCGATCCGTGAGACTCTAATAAACCGGCTTGTGATTCATGACTCCTATGAACCTAGAGCTCTGATACAACTTGTCACAACCCCGATTCACCCTCCGTGAACCATCGTGACGGCACCTAGTCTTTACGACTAGGTAAGCCTAATAATGCGGAACATAAACAAAACTTGCAGAAGAAATAATCAAAAGCCAAAAATAATCAAATAAACAAATAATTAAAATGACGCTCGACATACAGAATACTTAACTTTTCAAAACCAATACCTACTCCCAAAACCCAGAAACCTATGAATCACAAGCTATGAAATACTACATAGCTCTAACTCTGGAATATCTAAAAAGAACAGAAAGTACAGAAGGGATAAATACTAAAAGCATGAATAGGAAGGGACTCCTCGGTCTGCAGACGCGGCAGATATACGTCGAAGTCGCTATAGAAGCGTCTTGCCTTAAGGATGATAATACTAAGTGAAATTACCTGGATCTGCACATGAAAAATATGCGCAGAAAGGCCATGAGTACACCACAACGATACTCAGTAAGTGTCAAGCTTAACCTCAGTTGGGTAGTGATGAGGAAGGTCAGGGCCCTACTGAGGTTAAATAAGATATAAGGGTTAACAGTGTGGAATAAAACAATATAAATAAGTGCAACAATAAGAAATAACATAGAACTGGAAGAACAACAACAACTAGAATAGAGACAAAATAACTCACGGTAAAGAAATAGATCTCAACACAGAGATAACAATCGGGGCATCTTCCAGTATACCGTCTTGTAGTCCCAATTACACCTATCCAGTGGATCTCCCGTTATACCGTCCCGTAGTCCATCATATATATATATATATATATACAAAGGATCTCCTGGGATCTCATCCTGTAGTCCAGCTACCAGTGCGCGAGGATCTACTGGAATCCTGATCCGTAGCCCCAAATATAAATACCCAAGACTAGGGGAATCTACCGGGTGCATTCCTATAGTTCCATATAACTGTGCAGGGGCATATACCGGAATCCCACATCCATATTCCCAAATAAACAAACAAGGGGGATCTACCGGAATCCCACATCCATAGTTCCAAATAAACAGATAAGGGGGATTTACCGGAATCACACATCCGTATTCCTAATGTTAACACACAACAGCAACACGAAGAATAGTCATAAATTGTCAACTTTATATCAAGGCAAAACAAGTATTTCTAACCTAGCATGTTGCACATAATTCAAATAAGGCAATTTGAGCAAATAGGCAATTAAGTCATTTAGACATGCTTTCCTAAGCTAACAACAAGCTTAAATTTCAAGTAGTAATGACAGAAAGAAAAAGAAACACAGTTTTAATTACTTAATGAAAATAGATTTTTAGAAATTAGTTTAAGTACGCGCTGGGTACCTCACGTAGGAGGCATTTCAAATATCATAGTCCCAAATCCTAAGGGGAAGTCCCCCACACAAGGTTAGGCAAGCCACTTACCTCGAACCAGCTCAAAATCAACCTGAAACCACGTCTTTGACACGAGTTCTCGTCTCCAAATAGCCCAAATCTATTCAATTCAATTGCACATTGTAAATAACACTTCAAGTAACGAATTCTACAATTAAAATCTAAACTAATACGCGAATTAGGTAAAATAACCAAAATTCCCCTCGAGCCAACATCTCGGAATCAGGAAAAATTTACATTTTTTGAAATCTCGTACTCTCACGAGTCTATACATAACAGGAACACTGAAATCGGAGTTCAATTGACCACTCAAATACCCATGTTAATGTCTCTTAATCTCAAACCCTAATAACCTATTTTTCCCAAATTTTTCACCACCAATTAGGTCTTTAATAACATATAAATAAGTTATGAAGTCAAAAATGTTACCTCCAAGTGATTCCTCTTGAATCCCTCCTCAATCCTCTTTAAAGAGCTCCAAAATCGCTGAAAATGGTGGAATAAAACCCCAAAATCGCGGACCAAATGACTATTTAAACATTCTACCCAGGCATCAAATCCTTCTTCGCAAACGTGGTTAATGCCTCGCGTTTGCGAGGCACAATAAACTTTGACCAAAATTCCTTCATCATGATCGCGACACACAGCTCTTGAATACGAAGGCTTAGCTCTCATACTCACCACGAACGCGACATCCCTTCCGCAAAAACGAAGGACAAATAAACCTCAACCCAGCCGCCAAACTTTCCTTTACGCGAATGTGACATCACCTCGCGAGCGCAATGCATAATACCCCAGCCCTTTCGTGAATGTGGAGACTCCCTTGCGAACGCGAAGGCTAAATCCTCAACCTCACCTGCTAACCCTTTGTGAATGTAAGGGCCTATTCGCGAACGCGAAGGTCATTCTTCTGCAACACCCAACAGCAGTTTTTTGCAGTTTTTCACTACTTGAAATGGTCCGATTGACCACTTGAAACACACCCGAGGCCCCCGGGACCTCAACTAAATATGCCAACATATCCTAAAACATCATCAAAACTTGTTCCAATCTTCAGAATGCTCAAGACAATATCAAAAAACCAATTTAGCATTGGATTCAAGCCCAAGAATATCAAAAACTCTCAAAATACGCTTTCGATCAAAAAGTATATCAAACCTCGTTCGAATGACATAAAATGTTGCACACACATCCCAACTGACACAATGGAACTATTTTAATTATCAGCATTCCATTCCGACCCTGGAATCCAAATCTCACTATCGAATCGGAAACTTAAAAAATTCAACTTTCAGAATTTCAAGCCTAAATTAGCTAAGGACCTCCAAAACACAATCTGAACATGCCCCCTAAGCCTGAAATCACCCAACGAAGCTAACAGAACCATCAGATTTCCATTTCGAGGGAGTTTTCACACTGTTCCAACTATGGACGACTTACCAACACTTAAGCTCTCATTTAGGGACAAGTGTCCCAAAACTCTCCGAAAATTAAATTCGAACATCCCAGTAAATCAAAATATTAGAAATAAACATGGGGAAAGTAGTTAATAAGGAATCAGAGCATTAATTCTTAAGATGACCGGTCGGATCGTCACAGACACCTAATCTGTGATGAACATGTCATGAGCCAAGTTCTCCCTCCATAACTTGTCGTGACGGCACCTAGTCTCTATGACTAGGTAAGCCTAAAAATTGCAGAAAAATGAATTAGTGATACAAACTAGCCAACTAACAAGTAAATATAAATAAAGTGTTTAGAATGCCGCTTGGCATATACAATAATTACACTCTTGACTGAACATAGCACTTCTAAAACCCAAAATCTCATGAATCACAAGCTAAAGAAATACATAGTATTTTAACTCTAGAAGTCTAAGCAAAAGGGAAATACAAGAAATCTACAACTGAAGGGAGAATAGAGAGGGACTTCTAGGTTTGTGGACGCGGCAGATATACCTCGAAGTCTCTGGATCGCCTCGCCTCACGGATAGTATAGTGCAATAGCAGCACCCAGTAAGTGCCCAGTAAGTGCCAAGCCTAACCCCGGTCGAGTAGTGACGAGATCAAGCCAGGCCTACTGGTTATACATTTATAACAGTGGTGACCTTTCACTTGTTTTAAAAGTAAATTTTGCATTCTAAGGCCTTAAAAACCTCTTTTAGCATCACCTCGATTTGCGTGCACAGTTCGAGCACGTAGACGAAAAGCCATATTGTGAAAATCTGTGAAAAATGATGAATTTTGATTTTAAATTGAATTTAAGTTGACTCCAGTTAACATTTTTGGTAAACAGATCTGGATCAGTAATTTGACGGTCCAGAGGGTCCGTAGGAAAATATGGGACTTGCGCGTATGCCCGAAATCAAATTCCGAGGCCCCAAGATCGAGAAATAAATTTTTAAAGAAAATTATTTTCTGGAATATTTTGTGAGTTTTTGGAAATGAAATGAGTTTGAAACTTGCTGGTATCGGGCCTGTATTTTGGTTTCGGAGCGCGGTATTTTGGTATGAAACGGACTGGAAATGACGTGAATCGGACCATATTTGAGAAAAATGGAAATTTTGAAGTTCTTATGTGCATTCATGATTTTGGTGCTAAATTCATAGTTGTTAATGTTGTTTTGGTGATTTGAATGCACGAGTAAGCTCGTAGGATGTGTTTGTGGTAGCGTACATATTTGGTCTGGATCCCCGAGGGCTCGCTTGAGTTTCGGATGGGTCTTGGGAGGTTTTGCAACTTATGAAAGTTGCAGGTTTTTGTTGTTTCAGTGCACAGGGGTTTTGTTCTTTGCGTTCGCGTAGTCCCACTCGTAAACGCGTAAGGAAACTTCGCCAGGTGCCAGTTTTCTTCTTTGCGAACGCAGAGCCTGAGATGCAAATGCGAGGCTGAAAGGGGAGGATCCTTCACGAACACGTCCAGGCACTCGTGAACACGTAAGGCAATTGGCCTAGGGGGAGGGGTTCATACTTGTTCTACGCGAACGCGGCCTCTGGCCCACGAACGCGAAGGCTTTAGGAGTCAAAGATCCAAAAACCCGAGCCTAAGGTCGTGAACGCGAAGGTTACCTAGGACTAACTCATCGCGAATGCGACATGCCTATCGCGAAGCATGTCTAGTGATTTTAAAACAGAAGCAAAAATGGGACTTAACAAAAATTTCATAACTTCTTCTTCCAACCTCCAAATTGGGCGTTTTTGAAAGGGAACTTTACCACAAATTCATAGGTATGTAATATTAGACTCATTTTCTTCGATTTCCATTAACACCCATTAGTTTTCTTGGCCTAAATCATTTTCTTAAGGGTAGAAAATTAAGGATTTAGGTAGAGTTAGGGATTTTTATATAAGTGGTATTTAGACCTCGTTTTGGGGTCAAATTTCGAAACTAATTATATATTCGGGCTCGTGAGTGAACGAGTGATCAGATTTTGGTCCGAACCTCGTGTTTTGACCAAGCGGGCCTGGGTTCGATTTTTGACTTTTTGGGAAGAATGATACGAATTCTATAATTAGGCATTGGAACTGGATTGTTTAGCATTTATTAATGTTATTAAGTTGATTATGTCTAGATACAATTGATTTGGAGCCAAATTCAAAAGGAAAAGCGGTGTTTGAGGCTTGAGTTTGCCATGGAAGTTCGAAGTAAGTGTTCGGTCTAACTTTAGCTTGAGGGATTAGGAATTGTATCCTATTTGCTATGTGTTACTTGTTGAGTACGGCGTATAGGCATGGTGACGAGTATCTATACGTTGGTTTCAAGCATGACCGTGAGTCTTAAAGTGTAATTTTTGTGTTCTTAATAAATGCTACAAATGCCTAAGTTGTTGATTCTCTGTATTGAACAAGGATTATTTTTATTCTCATATTACTTTTGATTGAATATTGGTGCTAGTTGAGATAGTTAGATGCTGGAACGAGTTTGGTTATAGCTGATTATTGGTCCCTTGCCGGGACGTACTTACTTACACTATCGATTCTCTTGCCGGGATAGTGTTGTTTCTTTATTGGTTCCTTGCCGGAACTCTTGTTGTAATTGGTGTTAAATTTGATATGTGGATCGGGTTGTACACCGCAATAATATTTTATTTGGATCAGGTTGCGTGCCTCAACAATATTATATTTGGATCGGGTTGCACGCCGCAACAAGATTATGTTTGGATTGGGTTGCACACCGTAACAATATTATAATTGGATCGGGTTGCACACCGCAATAGTGATAAATGATATGGATCGGGTTGCACTCCGTAATAGTGTTATTATTATTTTGCTGTAAATTCTAAATGTTCCTCATGCCTTTCTCTTAATTTACTGTTGGTATTGATATTCCCCCGCTGCATGTGCCCCCTCCCATCTTTACTTATTTATTTCTGTTTTATTTTTCTGCTGCATATTATATACTGCACAAGTTTATTTGGAGTCTAGTCCTAGCCTCGTCACTACTTCGCGGGGGTTAGGCCAGGCACTTACCAGAACATGGGGTCGGTTGTGCTAATACTATACTATGCACTATGTGCGGATCCTGGTGCGGCAGCTTTTGGACCATAGCTTCGGGTGGCGGCCTTCAGTCCAATAAGAGATCCTGAGGTAGTCCTGTAGGCGTCCGCAGGCCCGACGTTCTTTTTTATCTTTATATGTTTTCTGTTTCATTTACTTCAGAGACATATCGTACATTTCTTTCTAGACATTTTTATGTAGTATTCGTAGTTGGTCTGTGATACTGTGACACTGGATTCCGGGTAGAGGTGTATGTTGGTATTGTCGTACTGGTTTTGGGACTAAGTTTTCAGATTACGTCTTTCGCATGTATTTATTTATCGTTAATATTTAACTGTTGAATGCATGTTGATTTAAATTGTTAGAAAGGGCTAATAAAAGGGTTAGTTATTCTATAATATGCGGCTTGCCTAGATTCCACGAGTAGGCGCCATCACGACTCCCGATGGTGGAAAATCCGGGTCGTGAGAATAACAGGGTAAAACAGTATGAAATATGACAGTATAGTAAAAATACTAACAATCAATGAAAAGTAGGATCACAGAAATAATTACTCAGTACACAGAGATAGCAACAGAGGATCACCTAGGATAACATCCTGTAGTCCCAAACGTAAATGCACACAAGATCTCCCAATATACCGTCCCGCAGTCCCAAATATAAATGTGCAGAGGTGATCTCCCGAAATACCGTTCCATAGTCCAAAAATAAATACACAATCATATCAAATGTACGCAACAGTCTCAGCAAGAAAATCAACAGTTCTATTCAAGTTTGTATCAAAGAAATAGGTGATTCCAACCCTAAACATGCTGCACAGAATCCAAGTAAAGAAATAAAATAGGTAGGACAATTAAGGCACGTAGGTATGCTTTCCTAAGCTAACCAGGAGGATATATGAACTAGTATTTTTCAATTCAAGGAAAAACACAGATATTTATTTAATGAAAATGGGCTTTTCAATAATTAGCATGTGTACACACTCGTCACCTCACGTACACAATATGCACATAACAACAGTACCAAAATTCCAAGGGGAGTTTCCCCACACAAGGTTAGGCAATATACTTACCTCAAACCAAGCTCAAATCAATTCGAAATCACGCTCTGGCCACGAGTATCCAACTCTGAGTGGCCCAAATCTAATCAAATCAATTTCATAACGTAAATATAACTACAAACAACTAATTTAGTTAAAGAAATTGAAGCTAAGGCAAGGAAATAAAAAAAACCCAAAAATCCTCTCCGGGACCACGTCACGGAATCAGGTAAAAGTCACAAAATATGAACTCCCATTCACTCAAAAGTCTAAACATACCAAATTCACTCAAATCCGATACCAAAATCTCGATCAAAATCCCAAAATTCGGCTTAAGAACTTTTCTCAAATTTTCCAAAATTTTCATCCCAAATCCGAAATTAAATGATGAAATTAATCTTAGATTAATGGGATATAATCAAAAAGGAGTTAGGAATCATTACCCACAAACTTCCTCTGAAGCTCTCTCCAAATTTGCCTCCTACCGAGCACTCAATCCAATATTTGACTTATGAACTCAAACCCTCATTTTTGGATTTTAAATTCTGCCTAGATGCATTCTTCTTCGCGAACGCTAGACTACCATCGCGAGTGCGATGTACAAAATACTACTGGCCCTAATTCCTCTTTCGTGAACGTGAGGACCATGTCGCGAACGCGTAGCTTACACTGGCAGACCCTCCGCGAACGCGAGGACCAGGTCGCGAATGTGTAGGCTAAAGGTTCCATACCTTCGTGAATATGGGAGCATCATTTTGAATGCGAAGTACAACTTAGTTGCCTCTGCCAGATGCTCTACGCAAACGCGAGACCCCTCTCGCGAACGCAATGAAGGATTTCTTTGCAACAAAACACCAAAAAATCTACCACTTCTCTAAGTCTAAAAATGACCCGTTGAGCATCCAAAACACACCCGAGGCCCCCTGGGACCTCAACAAAACATACCAACCAATCTTAAAACACCATACAGACTTAGTCGAGCCCTTAAATCACATCAAACAAGGCTAAATCCATGAATCACCCTCTAATCCAAACTTAATGAACTTGAAATTTCAAAATTCTACAGCCGATGCCGAAACCAACCAAATTTCTCTCGATTGAACCCAAATTTTGCTCACAAGTCATATTCAACACTATGGACCTATTCCAACTTCCGAAATTAGATTCCAATCCCGATATCAAAATTTCCACTATCGGCCCGACACTTCAAATATTCAACTTTCGCCATTTCAAGCCTAAATGAGCTACAAACCTCAAAAACACAATCCGGATATGCCCCTAAGTCCGAAATCACCCATGGAGCTAACAAAATTGATTGAATTCCATTCCAGAGCCGTCTTCACACTGCTCCAACTACGGTCCATATTCTAATTCTTAAGCTCTCATTTAGGGACTAAGTGTCCGAAAACACTCCGAAACTCAAAATGAATCATCTGGCAAATTACAATAGCAGAAATAAGCACGGGAAAAGTAGTTAATAAGAGATTGAGGTGTTAATTTTCAAAATGATCAGCTGGGTCATTACATCCTCCCCTTCTTAAAGCATTCTTTTGGCCTCGAACGAGCATAGAGACATACTTGAAATGGTAAAAGAATAAGGGTAACGATTGCGCATATCCTGCTTGGCCTCCTCAATCGGCTAACCCCGCTACTAAACCTTTACTGATGCAATTATATTTGACCTCAACTTTCGAACATGCCTGTCCAATATAGTCAGTGGCTCATCAACATAAGATAGATCCTTGTCCAGCTGGACTGAACTGAAATCCAACACATGCGATGGATCATCGTGATACCTCTGAAGGATTGAAACATAAAATATCTGATGAATCCCTGCCAAGCTGGGAGGTAGGGAAAGCTCATAATCAACCTCCCCAATACGTTGCAATACCTCAAAGGGACCAATAAACCATGGGCTCAATTTACCCTTCTTGCCAAATCTCATAACGCCTTTCATAGTCGAAACCCGAAGCAAGACCCGCTTTCCAACCATAAATTAAACATTGCAAACCTTCCGGTCCTCATAACTATTTTATCTGGACCGGGCTATGCGACGTCTATCTTGAATTACCTTAACCTTCTCCAAGGTGTCCTGAACCAAGTCTGTGCCCAATAATCTAGCCTCGCTTGGCTCGAACCAACCCACCGAGGATCTACGTCTCCTATCATATAGAGCCTCGTACGGTTCCATCTGAATGTTGGTAGATAAGCCAAACTCCCCAAACTCTTCGCCTGGAAACTCAAAGGAATCGGCCAATATATTGGCCTTCCTTGGGTGGTACAAGATAGTGATATCATAATCTTTAAGAAGCTCTAACCACCTCATCTAACGCAAATTAAGGTCCCTCTGCTTGAACAGATATTGCAAACTCCGGTGATCAATATATATCTCACAAGGAACACCGTACAAATAATAACGCCCGATCTTCAAGGCTTGAACAATAGCAGCTAACTCGACATCATGGATAGGATAATTCTTCTCATGTACCTTTAGCTGTCTGGATGCGTAGAAAATTACCCTACCGTCCTGCATTAATACCGCTCCAAGGACAATCCTTGAGGCATCACAATAGATAGTATAGGACCCTGAACCTGTAGGCAATATCAATACTAGGGCTGTAGTCAACGCTGTCTTGAGCTTCTGAAATCTCTCCTCAGACTCTTCTGTCCATCTAAACGGGGCACCCTTCCTAGTTATCCTGGTCATAGGTGCTGCAATAGATGAAAATCCCTCAACACATTAACGATAACAACCCGCCAATCCAAGAAAACTACGGATCTCTGTAGCTGAGGATGGTCTGGGCCAACTCTGCACTACTTCCACTTTCTTCGGATCCACCTTGATCCCTTCACTCGACACTATGTGACCCAAGAATTCCACGGAATCCAACCAGAACTCACATTTCGAGCGCTTTGCTTATAGTTTCTTTTCCCTCAAGGTCTGACGCATTGTCTTCAGGTGCTGCTAATGATCATCCCTACCATGGGAGAATAACAGAATGTCATCAATAAAGACAATGACGACGAGTCAAGATATGGTCGGAATACATTGTGCATAAAGTGCATAAATGTTGTTGGGCCATTGGTCAGCCTAAATGACATAACAAGGAACTCGTAATGACCATCCTGAAGGTAGACTTCAGGATATTTGGCTCCCGAATCTTCAACTAATGATAACCTGAGCGTAAGTCAATCTTAGAAAACACTCTAGAACTTTGTAACTGATCAAACATGTCACCTATACGAGGCAAAGGATACCGGTTCTTTACTGTTAATTTGTTCAACTAGCAATAATCAATGCATATACGCATAAAACCATCCTTTTTTCACAAAATGGACATGAGCACCCTAAGGTGACACATTGGGACGAATAAAGCCGTTATCAAGCAATTCCTGTAATTGATCCTTCAACTCATGAAGAGCCATACAGTAAGGAGGAATAGAAATGGACTAGGTGCCTGGCAACTGATCAATGCCAAAATCAGTATCTTTGTCGGGCAGCATGCTCGGAAGATCAGCTGGAAACACATCAAACAAATCACGCACTATTGGGAGTGAATCAACTGTAGAAGTATCAATAATGACATCTCTCGAATAAGCTAGATACGTATCACAACCCTTCTCAACTATTCGTTGAGCTTTAAAAAATGAATTAAATATACTTGGAGTGTGATCTAAGGTACCCCTCCACTCTAATCGCAATACACTTGGCATAGCCAGCGTCACGGTCTTGGCATGACAATCAAGAATAGCATAACGGGGAAACAACCAGTCCATGCCCAAGATAACAGCAAAATCTACCATGCTGAGCAATAATAAATCGACTTTGGTCTTAAAACCACTAAGAGAAATCATACACAACCAATAAACACGGTCCACAATAATAAAATCTCCCACATGAGAAGAAACATAAATAGAGGAACTCAAAGAATCCGTAGATATGCCCAAATACGGGGAAAATAAGAGGACACATAAGAATAAGTGGAGCCTAGATTGAATAGTTATGATGCATCTCTATGACAGACCGGAACAATACCTATGATGACAGAATCGTAGGCAACAACCTCAGTACGGGCAGGAAGGGCATAGTATCTGGCCTGGCCTCCCCCTCTAGGGCGACCTCTACCTCCTTGACCTCCACCTATAGCTGGCTAAGCAGGTGGGGTAGAACCTGGTGCTGTAATCATAGTTTGGGAACTCTGTGTCTGAGAAGTATGTGAAGATACACCCTCCTAAGTCTAGGGAAATCCCTCACCACATGGCGTGTGTCTCCACACTCAAAAAAGCTCTAGGAGGACGTGGCAGTTGTGACTGGCTCGGGCCAGGTCTGGTGGACTGATCACTGAAAGTAACCCATGCAGGAGGCGCACTAGATACTGGAGGTGCATAATAAGGCTCATAAGGTCTAGGAGGAGATGGAATGCCACTGGTTGCTGGAAGAGCTGAATGAACGGGGCGACTCATATAACCCCTATCATGACGAACTGCAGCAGCGGCACGGGCACCAGAATAATGGACCGACTCTCGAGACCTCTTGACCTCTCTTTCCTCTCTATCCCAAGCAAGCATGCCATTATACTCTCCTAAAAAATGCTCACCACCTACTGATAAGCAATATCCATCTCCAACTCCCGGTCCATGCTAGACTTGGTGCTGGGTATGAGCCCCTCAATAAACCGGAGCTCTCTCTCACGAACTATAGAAACCAAGGCCAGTGCATGCCTAGCCAAGTCACTAACACGGACATCATACTCCGAAACAGTTATAGAACCCTGGCGAAAATGCTTAAACTCTGTGCGCCATACGTCCTTGAGGCTCTCTGGGACATACACCCTCAAAAACATATCTGAAAACTAGGTCCACAAAAGGGAAGCTGGCTCAGCTGGACTGTCCAAGTCAAAAGTACACCACCACTGATAGGCTGCTCCTCGAAGCTGGAAAACACTGAAAGAAACCCCACTTGTCCCTGATATACCCATAGTGTAGAGGATACGGTGGCACTCTTCTAGAAATCCCTGAACATCCGCAAATGCTAGACCCCTGAATGTAGGAGGCTGGTACTTCTGGAACCTCTCAAGCCTCCGCTGCTCCTCCTCTGAAGCTACTGCCATATCCTCAGGCTGAACTGGGGCTACAGGCGGTACCATTATAACCTCTAGGATATGATCAAACTGAACCTGCTGCTGTGGGCGGCACGATTCTGTGCTCCTCCCCCAGCTTGAGATGTGGCCACAGCAAGGGTAATCAACCTTGCTTGAGCTATAGTGGTGTACATTCTCATGAACTGTGCAAGGGTCTCCTAGAGAGCTGTAGTAGTAGTAGCAGTAGGCATATCATATGTCTAGGCTCCAGCTAGAGCTGCTGGTGGTCCCTTTGTAACAGCTTGCGTGGGTGATCTGGCTGCATCACTATGCGTCCTCGACTTGTACCTCGGCCTCGGTACCGGGCCCAGCCTCTGGCGGCTCTAGCAGGGGGCGCGGGTGCCTGGTCATATCCAGTAGCATGTGCCCTCACCATCTGTGAGAGAATAGAAGACAGAGGTTTAGAATTTTGATATCAATAATCTCGCACGAAAAGGGATTAAATGAAGTGGAATTTTCCTAACCGTTACATAACTTCTCGAAGATAAGTACAGACGTCTTTGTAGCGATCCGCGAGACTCTAATAAATCGGCTTGTGATTCATGACTTCTATGAACCTTGAGCTCTGATACCAACTTCTCATGGCCCAAGTTCCCTCTCCGTGAACTGTCGTGACGACACCTAGTCTCTACCACTAGATAAGCCTAACAAATTGCGAAAAAATGATTAAAGATACAAAACTAGCCAACTAACAGGTAAATATAAATAAAGCATTTAGAATGTCGTTCGGCATATACAATAATAACACTCTCGACTGAACATAGCACTCCCAAAACCCGAAATCTCATGAATCACAAGCTAAAGAAATACATAGTATTCTAACTCCAGAAGTCTAAGCGAAATGGAAATACAAGAAATCTACAACTAAAGGGAGAATAAAGAGGGACTTCTAGGTCTGCAGACGCGACAGATATACCTCGAAGTCTCTGGATCGTCTCGCCTCACGGATAGTATGGCTGAGCATAAGAACATGGATCTGCACATTCAAACATGTACATGAAAGGGTATGAGTACACCACAGCAGTACCCATTATATGCCAAGCCTAACCTCGGCCGAGTAGTGATGAGATTAGTTCAGGGCCCTATCGGTTATACATGTATAACAGGGAAAAATAGTATGAAATATGCCAGTATAGTTAAAAGTACTAACAGTCAATGAATAATAGAATCACAAAAAGAATAACACAGTACACAGAGATAGCAACCGGGGATCTCCCACGATAACGTCTCGTAGTCCCAAACATAAATGTACAGAGGATATCCCGAGAGACCGTCCTGTAGTCCAAATCATAAATGTGCAGGGGATATCCCGAGATACCGTCTTGAAGTCCCAAATATAAATGTGCAGGGGGATCTCCCGGGAATTATCGTTCCATAGTCCCAAAATAAATACACATCCAAATCAAATATACATAACAGTCCCAGCCAGAAAATCTACAGATCTATTCAAGTTCATATCAAAGAAACAAGTGATTCATACCCTAAACATGCTGCATAGAATCCAAGTAAAGCAGTTAAAATAGGTAAGACACTTAAGGAACGTAGGCATGCTTTCCTAAGCTAAGCAGGAGGATACACGAACTAGTATTTCTCAATTCAAGGAAAAAAAGATATTTACTTAATAAAAACCGGGTTTTTCAATAATTAGCACGTGTACGCACTCGTTACTTCTTGCACACAGCATTCACATAACAACAGTACCAAATCCTAAAGGGAGTTCCCCACACAAAGTTAGGCAAGCCACTTACCTCAAAGCAATCTCAAATTAATATGAAATCACTCTCTTGCTACGAGTATCCAACTCCGAGTGGCCCAATCTAATAAAATCAATTTCATAACGTAAATATAACTACAAAGAGCTAATTTAGCTAATGAAATCAAAGCTAAGGCAAGAAAATAGAAAAACGCACAAAAATCCTTCTCGGGCCCACATCTCGGAATCGGGTGAAATTCACAAAATATGAACACCCATTCACTCATAAGTCTAACCATACCAAATTCACTCAAATTCGATACAAAAATCTCGATCAAAATTCCAAAATTCAGCCTAAGAATTTTTCTCCATTTTCCCAATTTTTACCCCAAATTCGAAATTAAATGATGAAATTAACCTTAGATTAATGGGATATAATCAAAAAGGAGTTAGAAATTATTACCCACAAACTTTCTTCGAAAATCTCTCCAAATTTCACCTCCTACCCTGCTCTCAATCTAATTTTTGAGTTATGAACTCAAACCCTTATTTTTGGATTTAAATTCTACCCAGATGCGTTCTTCTTCGCGAACGCGAGATCGTGAACGCGATGTACAAAATCCAACTGGCCCAAATTCCTCTTTCATGAACGCGTAGCTTACACTGGCGGACCCTTTGCGAACGCGAGGACCAGGTCGCGAACGCGTAGGCTAAAGGTTCCACACCTTCGCGAATGCGGGAGCATCATCGCGAACGCAAAGTACAACTTAGCTGCCTCTCCCAGATGCTCTAGGCGAACACGAGACCCCTCTCACGAACGCGATGAAGGATCTCTTTGCTACAAAACACCAGAAAATCTACCACTTCACTTAGTCAATGACCCGTTGAGCATCTGAAACACAACCGAGGACCCCGGGACCAAAACCAAACATACCAACCAATCCTAAAACACCATACGAACTTAGTCGAGCCCTTAAATCTCATCAAACAATGCCAAAACCATGAATCACCCTCCAATCCAAACTTAATGAACTTGATATTTTGAAATTCTACAACCGAAGCCGAAACCAACCAAATCACGTCCGATTGACCCCAAATTTTGCACACATGTCTATTTAACACTACGGACCTATTCCAACTTCCAGAATCATATTCCGACCCCAATATCAAAATTTCCACTATCGGTCCGAAACTCCAAAAATTCAACTTTTGTCACTTCAAGACTAAATGAGCTACGGACCTCAACAACACATTCCGAAGATGCCCCTAAGCTCAAAATCACCTAACGGAGCTAACAAAATCGAAGGAATTCCATTACGGAGCCGTTTTTACACTGCTCCGACTACGGTCCAAATTCTAATGTTTAAGCTCTCAATTAGGGACTAAGTTTCCCAAAATACTCCAAAACTCAAAACGAATCATTCCAGCAAATCATAATAGCATAAATAAACACGAAGGAAGCAGTTAATAGGGGATCGAGGCATTGATTCATAAAACTATCGGCCGGATCGTTGTAGAATAGCTATATTGGGATATTTATCAATCAAAGCTATGAGAGAATGAAGAAAAGAGAAATTTTGGGAAGAATTTAGTCGAGCCCTAAGTTATTAGCAATGAAGTGTATTTTGGGATAGGAAATAGGACGTTGCGTAGGGGTCAAATTATTGGGAGTGAAAATGGGTTTAGGGGACTAAATAGTCGTCGGGTTTGGGGCTTATAACTTATTGGAAGTTTGAGTTGGCAACTGACTTGGAAAAGAGAGAGGGGATCAGCTGCCACATCGACGAGGCATTAGGGTTAGGGGTCATCGCATAAACTTTATTAACAGTAGGGTGGGTATTGAACGTAAAGTGTAACGGGGAACGAACGTGCATTAATTCCAATAGTACATGGGTAATAATGGCCTTTTTCCCTTTTTTCATATTTGAATTCTCTATAGAAAATGGCTAAAAATATCCTTGTAGTATCACAAATGGTTTACTATCGAGCTCCATCCACCTATTTGTCCAAAAATACATTCAACGTTATCTTTGGGCCTGATTTTATCCCCGCGACTAACGGAACCATTTGTGCCTCCCCCCTCCCCCCATTAATGCGTTGTCACGATTTTGCTGTGCCATGTGGCTATATGGCCCTAGGTCACTTACACAAAAATGGTCCATTTTTTACTGAAATTTCCGACGGAAAAAACTCAAAAAGTATTCAGAAATTGCTGATGGAATCAGTCGAAAAATGCATAATTTTTTTTAATTTTTAATAATAGTTACGACTAATATTCTTTTTATATCCATCGTAAATTTTGGCGGAAAATTCCACGTCACTATTAGCGACCAATTTGGTCGAAAATAATTATAAAAACAAAAAAGCAGCGACCGGTTCGGTCGGAAATGTTTAGTAAAACGAGGTTGACTAGTTTGACCAATGTACCAATCGAATCGGTCGGTGCTTTTTAAAAAAAAACCCGATCAGCGACTCCCTTTCTTTCCTTTCCCTCTCTTCTCTCTTATCTCTCTTACTTAAACCAGGGGCGGCTAGAGGGCCAAGCAAACAAAGCATTTGCTTTAGGCCCCCAAGCACTTGGGGCCCCAAAAATTACAACTCTCTCTGTTTCAATTTATGTGAACATGTTTGATTGTGCATGGATTTTAAGAATAAATAAAATTTTTGGAATTTGTGGTGCTAACCAAGTTAAAATGGGGCCTAGAGTATTTGTGTGGTTACAAAAGCTTCTCATTATGGGTAGAATTGTAATTTTAAGCTAAATTATTTTCCAATTTAGAAAAGGACCATTCTTTTTGGAACTGACCAAAAAGAAAATATGTTCACATAAACTAGAATAGAGGAGTAGTAATGATTCTTTTAGCTTAATTTTTTAATAGAAAATATTGAAGAAAAGAATTAGCAAAAAAAAGGACAACTTATGGATGGAGTTATGGACATACCACATTCGGGTTTCCTTTTTAAGGTCCTAATTTCCTAATTCTTCATTGTACTTATTCCTTTTTTTTTTTCTTCTTCATATGGCGCTACATATTTTGTCAAATAGGAAAATCAAAGCACATTAATTAACTTGAATTGCAATTTTATTTCATTCTTTTGAAAGATTTTAAGCATTAAAATAAACATAGTAAAATTGATTTATTCGTTATCAACGGTCAAAATTACCAGCTTCTATCATTAAATTACTCCTGTATTATAATAATATTTTTTATATGATACCTTTATTTCTTGTATGCTTATTTCTAGGTATATCTTATGTCTTTATTATAAACTAGAATTTAAATATGTCAATTGAATAACTGAATCTTCTCAAAGCTCCAAAAAAAGAGAGAAGAATTGAAATTTGATATAATTTCAAAAAGTTTTTCTTGATAATGTCATAACAAACAATAAAAATTGACAGTGATTGCAAGAAGAAGAAGAAGAAAATACGTATGTAATTTCATTAAAAAGGATTAAGCCTCATAAATACTTTGGCTTTAGGCCCTTACTATAGTTGAGCCGCCGCTGACTCAAACTTTCCTCCACCTAAATCCGCCGCTGTCATCAATCAACAGCACTCGCCAGCGCCGCTGCAAGTCCATCAAGACCCTCTACTGCCAAGTAAGTTTCCCTCATCTAATTCCATGATTTTCTTCTATCCACTGGTTTTTTCTTCGTATTTAAAACAATTGAAGAGTGGTTGTTGTATCAAATCTTATAATTCGACAAGAGTTGTAGAAAATCTTATAATATTCCTCGCCCCACAAGATGTTAATTGATTCAGAAAATTAATCAAGCCAAGGACGAAATTTGAAATAAAAAATTAATAATTAGGAAATGATTAAGAGCGTATTAAGCTGAAAGTAGTCAATGAAGGGGTTTATAATATCCATGAAGTCAACTTGTGAATATTTGCTTCAAAGAGCGACTTTTACGGATAAAAAAGTTACAAAGCATTGTTTCTAATTGACATTCCCAATTTTCTTTTTATGATTTCATGGAGTAGTGTTTTCTTTAGAGGTAGGAGCTACTTGACTAAGAGTAAGGTAATTCAATTGGCTTGAGAAGTAATACTGTAATACAACTGAATGCAAAAATGATGAAGAAAGGTAGAATGAGATGGAAATTCATAGGAAAATGAGGAAGTAAATATCTCACCAAATGTCTATCTGTCGAACTACTCCATAGTTTTATTGTATTTGAATTCTATTTTTATATGTTGAAATAGTTTAAATAATTGTTAGTTACGGCTATTTCTTTTGCTTGGGAAATCACTAATTAATTTAGATTATATAAACATTTAAGGAGCTATTCAAATTTAAGTAGTATTTTAAAGACCTATATTATTTAGAATAGGGATTAATGTGAGATTTTGAGTGCTAAAAAATATTAATTTAAAAAATAAAATATATTAATTAAAGTGCTTTGACACAATATATGTATATTTCTAAAAGGAACCTTTGAAAGAGTATAACTTTGTAACTAGTTTAAATAAATCAAATCATTATAAATATCTCATTTATAGATTTCTATTTGTGTAAATGAAATTTGTGCATCGTAGATGGATATATAATAGGAACCATCCTAATCGTGCGGGGTAGAGGGTTGGATTTATTGAAGGGGTTGCTGAATTTATTGCTAAGGCTTAAACACTTGATTGGAGGAAGGATTAAGCGTCCTTGTGTGAAATGTGAGTGTGTCAAGTTATTGAAATCAGACGAAGTTAAAGTCCATCCCTACAAGAAAGGGCTTGTAGAAAGTTATTATATATGGATTGTTCACGGGGAGAATCATGCTAGTTTAGATGTGTGATGACCTACAAATGTCATCTTTAAATTAAATAATCATCTCGGTGTTTTAAGATCTTGAAAAGCACTATCAATAATTTCTCGACTTGCATGCGCAGTCCGTATAATTTTCCGGAAGGTTTTTATGTGAAAAATGGATTAAACTGTGAACTAAAGCTTTAAAACTCAATTGAGTTGACTTTGGTCAATATTTTGAGCAAACGAATCCGGATAAACGTTTTGACCATTCCGGTAGTTTCGCATCGTGATTTGGCACTTGGTCATATGCCCGAAATCAAATTTGGAGGTCCATAGATCAAATTATCGCTATATCACGGAATCTAGAAATCTAAGGCTAAAGATTTCTTAAGTGTAACCGGAGATTTGACTTTTGAGAAAAAGACCCCGAAATAGAATTTTGATGATTTCAATAGTTTCGTACGGTGATTTTGGACTTAGAAGCATGTTCGGATTTGGATTTGGAAGTCTGTAGGACAATTTAACGCATTTTGGCGAAAGTTGGAAAATAGAAGATATTTGAAAAACTTTGACCGAGAGTTGACTTTTTGATATCGGGGTTGGAATCCAGTTCTGGAAATTTTCATAGCTTGTCATTTATGACTTGTGTGCAAAATTTGAAGTCATTCCGGATTGATTTGACATGTTCCGACGCAAAATATAGAAGTTGGAAGATTCGAAAACTCATAATTCTATTCGATGCGTGATTCATGATTTTAGCGTTATTTAATGTGATTTGAGGTTTTGACTAAGTTCATATGATGTTGTAGGACTGGTTGATGCATTTTGGTGAGGTCCCAAGGGCCTCGGCTGGATTTCGGAAGGTTAACGGATCGATTTTAGATTTGAAGAAAAACTGCTCCATTTTTTTCACAGCAATGTGAACAGTATCCGTGTACAGTATTCGTGAATAGTATCCATGTACAGTATTCGTGAATAGAATCCGTGAATAGTAACATGCGTGAACAGTACCTCGGAAATTCTGGACAGAATGTTTAGTTCCATTTTTACCAAATTGGAGCTCGGGGAGAGGCAATTTTCGGGGATTTTTAGAGAAAATAACGGGGTAAGTGTTCTTAACTTAATTTTGGTTAGATTACCCGAATCTATTATAAGTTTTGGCATTAAATCTGTGAATGTAGTTGGAAGATTTTGAAAATCCTCTTGGTTTAATTTGATAATTTGAGGGTCGAGTTGTTGTCAGAATTTGATAATTTTGGTAAGGTTGAACTCGTATCAGAATGGGTTGTCGGATTTTATGAGTTTCGATGGATGTGGGCCCCATGGGTGAATTTTGAGTGCAATTTTGATTTTTATTGGAAAATATTAAATTTCATATGGAATTAATTCATGTAGTTTTTATTATTTGAATCGAATTATTGTGGCTAGATTCAAGGCATTTGGAGGTCGATTTGAGAGACAAAGTCGTTGTGGAGTAGGATTTTGCTCGGATTGATGTGAGTAATGATTGTAAATGATAGTCTGAGGGTTTGAAACCCCGGATTGCACATCGTAGTGCTATATTGAGGTGACNATAATGCGGAGAAGTGTGTTATTGATATATACTTTGTGATCCATTGTCGGGTTGGCGAAATATTGTTAGGAGTTATTTTGGTGTTACTCTGACAGATGGATAGGCCCAATTACATGGGAGACCTTGCCGAAATTTCTGAAAAATTTGGGAGTTAGAAAAATTTGGGATATTGAGATGTGCAAAGAAAGAGATAAGTTATATTATGTGTTTGAGGACGGACTCCACTTCTCATTTGAGGACGAATGACCCTAAGTGGGGGAGAATTTAATACCCCATATTTGATGGGTGCGTAGGCATGAGTTGCTATAGCCAGTCGAGACTTATATCATGTGTTGACGTGAAAATCGGACCTTTCTGGCAATGATTGGAGTGTAAGAAATTTGGTCTTAAAGTTTACAAATATGGATAAAGGAAATAATCTCAATTGAAATGGTTTTGTCGGACTTATGTCAAATGCGGTAATGAGGGAGCAACCGCGAATATTTGTGTAAACATAAAATCATCAATTTGGTAACCTGAGAATAATTCTTAGTAAGTTTGAGAACAAACGTTTGTTTTAGAGGTAGAGAATGTGATGACCCACAAATGTCATCTTTAAATTAAATAATCATCTCGGTGTTTTAAGATCTTGAAAAGCGCAATCAATAATTTCTCGACTTGCATGCGTAGTCCGTATAATTTTTCGGAAGGTTTTTATCTGAAAAATAGATTAAAATGTGAACTAGAGCTTTAAAACTCAACTGAGTTGGCTTTGGTCAACATTTTGAGCAAACTAATCCGGATAAATATTTTGACCATTACGGTAGTTCCGTATTGTGATTCGAGATTTGTTCATATGCTCGAAATTGAATTTGGAGGTTCCGAGATCAAATTATCGCCATTTAACCTAATCTAGAAATCTAAAGATAAAGATTTCTTAAGTTTGACCGGAGATTTGACTTTTGAGAAAAAGACCCCGGAATGGAATTTTGATGATTCCAATAGTTTCGTATAGTGATTTTGGACTTAGGAGCATGTTCGGATTTGGATTTGGAAGTNGGAGCACCTTGGGGATTGTGACTTAGTCCATACCGATTGATGATTTTACCGCTTATTTTACTGAAATTTATTTGTTATCACAATGATTTGGGCTGATTGCTATATTTTGGGTTTCGTGTCAATTATTTGACCACTTCGGGGATTTTTATCACTATTTCCTCACTGTTTTGACTTGTATTTGAACTCAGTCCTGTTGATATTTATGGTTTNTGGACTTAGGAGCATGTTCGGATTTGGATTTGGAAGTCTGTAGAATAATTTAGCACATTTTGGCGAAAGTTGGAAAATAGAAGATATTTTAAAAAGTTTGACCGATAGTTGACTTTTTGATATCGGGGTCGGAATCCAGTTCTAAAAATTTTCATAGCTTCATTATGTCATTTATGACTTGTGCGCAAAATTTGAAGTCATTCCGGATTGATTTGATATGTTTCGGCGCAAAATATAGAAGTTGGAAGATTCGAAAACTCATAATTTAATTCGATGCGTGATTCACGTTTTTACCGTTATTTGATGTGATTTGAGGTTTTGACTCAGTTCGTATGATGTTGTAGGACTGGTTGATGCATTTTTTTGAGGTCCCGAGGGCCTTGGGTAGATTTTGGAAGGTTAACGGATTGATTTTAGATTTGAAGAAAAACTGCTGCATTTTTTTCACAACACTGTGAACAGTATCCATGTACAGTATTCATGAATAGTATCCATGTACGGTATTCGTGAACAGTATCCGTGAATAGTAACACGTGTGAACAGTACCTCGAAAATTCTGGACAGAATGTTTAGTTTCTGAAAATGGGACTTTGTCCCATTTTCCATTTTTACCAAATTGGAGCTCGGGGAGAGGCGATTTTTGGGAGATTTTCAGAGAAAACAACGGGGTAAGTGTTCTTAACTTAATTTTGGTTAGATTACTTGAATCTATTACAAGTTTTGGCATTAAATCTGTGAATTTAGTTGGAAGATTTTTAAAACCCTCTTGGTTTAATTTGAAGATTTGAGGGTCGAGTTGTTGTCGGAATTTGATAATTTTTGTATGGTTGAACTCGTATCAGAATGGGTTGTCGGATTTTATAAGTTTCGTCGGATACCGAGATGTGGTCCCTACGAGCAATTTTTGAGTACAATTTCGGATTTTTATTGGAAAATCTAGAATTTCATATGGAATTAATTCCTGTAATTTTTATTATTTGAATCAAATTTTTGTGGCTAGATTCAAGGCATTTGGAGGTCGATTTGAGAGACAAAGGCATTGTGGAGTACGATTTTTCTCGGATTGTGGTGAGTAATGATTGTAAATGATAGTCTGAGGGTTTGAAATCCCGGATTGCACATCGTAGTGCTATGTTGAGGTGACTTGCACGCCGGATAGCGAGCGTGGGGTGGAGCACCTTGGGGATTGTGACTTAGTCCATCCCGATTGATGATTTTGCCGCTTATTTGACTGAAATTTATTTGTTATCATCATGATTTGGGCTGATTGCTATATTTGGGTTTCGTGCAATTATTTGACCACTTCGGGAATTTTTATCACTATTTCCTCACTGTTTTGACTTGTATTTGAACTCAGTCTTGTTGATATTTATGGTTTGACAAACTCAGCCACTTTTATACAGATTGAAAACTTAAATGATATTTCTAAATGATGTTTTGGTCTGAGAACCACTGTNACGCCGCAGCAAATGTGTATATATATATGGATCGGACTGCATGCCGCAGCAATATAGCGCTTGGGCTGTAGGAGCCCCTCCGGAGTTTGCATACACACAGTGAGTGCGGGTACCTACCTAAAGCGGACAAATTTTAGAGAGTGGTAACAATAGCATTGTAGGGCATGTCTTGGTCAGGTAACAATGATTGACTTTGAATAAAACTGTGCGGTCAAGTAACAATGACTGACCAGAGCGGACAAATTTTAGACAGTGGTAACAATGGCTATGTAGGACGCGTCTTGGTCAGGTAACAATGACTGACTAGGAATAAAACCGTGCGGTCCGGTAACAATGACTGACCAGAGAGGACAAATTTTTGACAGTGGTAACAATGGCATTGTAGGACACGTTTTGGTCAGATAACAATGACTGACCCAGAACAAAATCGTGCCCGAGGGGCTGGTACTATTCTATGTGATTGCCCGAGGGGTTGGTACTGTTCTATGTGATTCCTGAGGGGCGAACATTTTTTTTATGCTTATCTGCACCAACTGCTTTGCATTCATTTGCTTAACTGTTTGAATTGTTATTTTTCAAAGGAAGTTTGAACTGAGCAAAAGTGTTTTCAAGAGATTTCACAGCTTCATTGCTTTCTTAAATAGTTTATACTGCTTCTATACAGCATGTTGATATGCTTTACGTGATTTCTTACTATTAGTTATTAATTACCTTTATTACTCACTAAGTTGGAGTACTCACTTTACTCCTTGCACCTTGTGTGCAGATGTAGGTATTTATACACCCGGTAGCAGGTCTTGGCTGATTGGAGGCAAGGTTATCAACGTTTTAGCGAGGTGGCTGTCAGCGTTCACAGTACCGCTTTTCTCCCTTTTCATTCATCAGTCCTGTTTTGTATATTCCAGACCTTGTAGTTGTACTTATACTCTATTAGATACTCATGACTACTGACACCCTGATGTCGGGCTGTGTTGGGTTGGATTTCCGCATGTTATCTATACTTTCCGCTATTTGGTATTATTAAACCATGTTCATACTATATTTGTGTTAACTTACTATTTTAAAGGATGAATAGGGTTAGACTGGCTGACCTTATCTTCACGAGAGGCGCCATCATGACCAGGTTTGGGATTTGGGTCATGATAAGTTGGTATCAGAGCCTAGGTTATATAGGTCTCACGAGTCATGAGCAGGTTCAGTAAAGTCTCGCGGATCGGTATGGAGATGTCTGTATTTATCCTCAAGAGGCTTCAGAACCTTTTGGAAAATATCACATTCTTGAAATTCTTATCGTGCGTCCTTGATTTATCTTGGAATATAACTCTTTGAATTCCTTCCACGCATTTGTATGCGCGAACAAGCGCTCAGTATCACATGTTGATGGATTGTGATTCCCTGATCGAGGGGGTGAGATGTGATCTCTGTGAGTTGATCTTCGGCCATTCTGGAGGACTTGAGGCCGGATTTTTGCCTATGGCTTGATCACCAAGGTTGATTACGTGAGCTGCGTTTTTTAACTTATATATTCAGTAGTGCCCTATTAATATAAATTATTGTTGGGTGGCTATGCGATGAGTATGTAATGACTGCGAGATGTGATCACAAAATTTGGAAGCGATGAGAAGGGTCTGCTGGAGTATAGATGAACTATTAGGTGTTTGATTTCCATTGTGATTGGATGTGTAGACCCGAGTTATGGGTGCGCGAAGAATCTTTTTTTTCCTATCTCCTAGTTGGGAGTAAAGTAAATTTCATGTTACTTTATCAGTTCAGACTCAGGAAGACTAAGTGACTGTGTAATGTGGATGATGATGGAAGGTAAATATAGAAATGTTAGTTTGAGGTAAGACATATGGGTTATCTCCTGCGGAGTGTTCTGGAGTTGCGTGATCTTTATGTTGTATGTTAGAATATCTCATTTACAAGTGAGATATATATGTTGCAATTTTTATTTTGGATCGCCCAAGAGGGTGGATTTAACTACTATGAGAGTGAATACGAGAATTGCAGAAGATCGGAAGTACCAGATGATTTGTGTTCCACGAGCTTATGAAGGATTTAGTTAATCTCACTTTAGTATTGTATAAGCAATAAAGTATATGCGAAATGAGTTATGGTGTGTGTTTTGATATATGGCTTCGAGCCAAGTTGGGAGTTGCTATTGATTAGCTGATTGCATGGTTATGTTCTATGTTGGTTCCAGTTTGAGGCATGCTAGTGAATCAGTTCTAGTTTGCGGAGATTAGGCCTGCGGATGGCTCGAGTAAAGGGAAATTTTCGACTAAGTTAAGGCTATATGTTATAGTGTCAGAAGTGCCAATGAGACACTGGCTGTTCGGTTCTGTTGATCAGGTTAAATTGCGGCTCGAGTAGAGCGGATGACTCTCAGAAATGGTTCTATTGTTCTCAATATTTTGCATGTAATAATTGCGAATTTCAGGTTGTATATTTGGCTAGGAGCTGAGGGTTACATTTGGAGGGTGTCAAGATTTGTGAGTTTTCTATATCAATTATGGGCTTCTATGTGGCAATATCAGGAAGGTGCATCTAATGGTTCGGAATTCGTAGAATGTCTCTACATGGTAAGTATTTCGAACATTGTGCTTGCGGGAATATTTAAAAGAGTATTTAATGGCTTATCAGCCATAGACGTTGTGGTTTCACGTTAAAGTATGTTGGACAAGTTTCAGTTAAGGATAATGGTCTACTAACAAGGAAACAGATAAATGTGAAGTAATTCGGTATGGTAATGGTTACGATAGGGTCTTAGTGTACTAATGATGTGGTGATGCTCTACAGATGTTTTGTAGCAATATTCTTGTGTTGGTAACCTACATGACCTGGTGAAGCCAGAGGAATTCCGTTTTGATAACTTGGTTATGTGCGAGCAGATTTGAAACTTTTCTTGATAGGTTTTACCATAGTTCGAGCCGGATATCTTCTACCGATGTGGGGAGCATATGGTATATTGTGAACTCCTCCTGGATGGGAGCAAATAGAAGATTTCTAACTACTCGGAATAAAATTTTCCTATAGCCTAAAAATTCTAATGATATTTCGTGTTTGCAACAATATGGCATGATAGACGTGGTGTATGGTACATGCTTAATATTTTCATGTACGAGGTGGAAGTTCATCCTTGAAGGGAAGGTCATGAATTCTGGATAGAATAGTCAGTTTCGGATATTTAGATTGAATGTTATAATTGCTCGGTAAAACCTGAGAAGGGTGCGCATTATATTTTGACTAACAGATATTTATTGTTATTTCAACACTCACTTGGTTGGTCGACTACCAATATTCCGATTTTGCTATGTAATGTAGAAAACTTTTGAAAATATTTATCATGGGAAAATTTTCCTAGACTTGGGAGAAACATATTTTGTAAAAGCACTCAGGCTACGTGCCCCATTAATATTACTACTCCACTTACATGACCAACCCGAGGTAGGGGTTATGATATTAGAGGTGGAGGTGAGACTCGTAGAGGTGGAGACCGATTCGTTGATATATATTCTATGGTATGGCTAAGGTCGCAACACCAGATGGTATCATTACAAGTATGGTCTCGAATTATTATAAAGTAATAATTTTGTTAACTTGATTTGGTTCTGAGTATCGAAGCAAGTCCTCCTATTGTGATCCACTTATGAGTGAACTTCATAATTCTGAAATCTACTTATGTGAATACTCATGTTGGGAGATTCGATGGAGATAGCTATGTCTATCTTTATGTGTTGTGATTTTGTTAAACGGAAAATTATTCAAAAGAATAAAATGAAATGTTCCAATTTGGCAAGATGTGCATATTACTTGTGGTACAGAGTTGAGGATGAGATCCGTGTGTTTTATATAATGTTAAATATTTAAACTGGGATACGAGCTGTGGCAGATGTTATATAAGGATGAGGTCCTTGCGGTGAAAAACAAATGTGGGTTTAAATGCTCCTTTTGTGAAATTAAAGTTTGTACTATAGTACTTATAGGGTGGCATGCCTATTAGAATTATTTGAAGAAAATTCTTGTATGAATATCCTTGTGCATAATTTGCCAGATTTATTTTGTAATTATTGAGTCTTAGACTACGAGGTGAGTGCCCAGAGGATGTAAATTATTACTCGTTAATTTGGGTAAGTATTTATGAGATCTTCATGCCTTGTTGTTAGTAAACTAGAGGTTTAAAATGGAATTTTGTTAACATGAGGTTAATTGGTGATGTTGTAATCTATTATGAACAACTATTAAGACCAGAGATGTGGTTATGGTCATACATATGATGCGCTTTATGTCAAGATATCATTGTGATAATGCCATGCTTATAATGCGGAGAAGTGTGTTATTGATATATACTTTGTGATCCATTGTCGGGTTGGCGAAATATTGTTAGGAGTTATTTTGGTGTTACTCTGACAGATGGATAGGCCCAATTACATGGGAGACCTTGCCGAAATTTCTGAAAAATTTGGGAGTTAGAAAAATTTGGGATATTGAGATGTGCAAAGAAAGAGATAAGTTATATTATGTGTTTGAGGACGGACTCCACTTCTCATTTGAGGACGAATGACCCTAAGTGGGGGAGAATTTAATACCCCATATTTGATGGGTGCGTAGGCATGAGTTGCTATAGCCAGTCGAGACTTATATCATGTGTTGACGTGAAAATCGGACCTTTCTGGCAATGATTGGAGTGTAAGAAATTTGGTCTTAAAGTTTACAAATATGGATAAAGGAAATAATCTCAATTGAAATGGTTTTGTCGGACTTATGTCAAATGCGGTAATGAGGGAGCAACCGCGAATATTTGTGTAAACATAAAATCATCAATTTGGTAACCTGAGAATAATTCTTAGTAAGTTTGAGAACAAACGTTTGTTTTAGAGGTAGAGAATGTGATGACCCACAAATGTCATCTTTAAATTAAATAATCATCTCGGTGTTTTAAGATCTTGAAAAGCGCAATCAATAATTTCTCGACTTGCATGCGTAGTCCGTATAATTTTTCGGAAGGTTTTTATCTGAAAAATAGATTAAAATGTGAACTAGAGCTTTAAAACTCAACTGAGTTGGCTTTGGTCAACATTTTGAGCAAACTAATCCGGATAAATATTTTGACCATTACGGTAGTTCCGTATTGTGATTCGAGATTTGTTCATATGCTCGAAATTGAATTTGGAGGTTCCGAGATCAAATTATCGCCATTTAACCTAATCTAGAAATCTAAAGATAAAGATTTCTTAAGTTTGACCGGAGATTTGACTTTTGAGAAAAAGACCCCGGAATGGAATTTTGATGATTCCAATAGTTTCGTATAGTGATTTTGGACTTAGGAGCATGTTCGGATTTGGATTTGGAAGTCTGTAGAATAATTTAGCACATTTTGGCGAAAGTTGGAAAATAGAAGATATTTTAAAAAGTTTGACCGATAGTTGACTTTTTGATATCGGGGTCGGAATCCAGTTCTAAAAATTTTCATAGCTTCATTATGTCATTTATGACTTGTGCGCAAAATTTGAAGTCATTCCGGATTGATTTGATATGTTTCGGCGCAAAATATAGAAGTTGGAAGATTCGAAAACTCATAATTTAATTCGATGCGTGATTCACGTTTTTACCGTTATTTGATGTGATTTGAGGTTTTGACTCAGTTCGTATGATGTTGTAGGACTGGTTGATGCATTTTTTTGAGGTCCCGAGGGCCTTGGGTAGATTTTGGAAGGTTAACGGATTGATTTTAGATTTGAAGAAAAACTGCTGCATTTTTTTCACAACACTGTGAACAGTATCCATGTACAGTATTCATGAATAGTATCCATGTACGGTATTCGTGAACAGTATCCGTGAATAGTAACACGTGTGAACAGTACCTCGAAAATTCTGGACAGAATGTTTAGTTTCTGAAAATGGGACTTTGTCCCATTTTCCATTTTTACCAAATTGGAGCTCGGGGAGAGGCGATTTTTGGGAGATTTTCAGAGAAAACAACGGGGTAAGTGTTCTTAACTTAATTTTGGTTAGATTACTTGAATCTATTACAAGTTTTGGCATTAAATCTGTGAATTTAGTTGGAAGATTTTTAAAACCCTCTTGGTTTAATTTGAAGATTTGAGGGTCGAGTTGTTGTCGGAATTTGATAATTTTTGTATGGTTGAACTCGTATCAGAATGGGTTGTCGGATTTTATAAGTTTCGTCGGATACCGAGATGTGGTCCCTACGAGCAATTTTTGAGTACAATTTCGGATTTTTATTGGAAAATCTAGAATTTCATATGGAATTAATTCCTGTAATTTTTATTATTTGAATCAAATTTTTGTGGCTAGATTCAAGGCATTTGGAGGTCGATTTGAGAGACAAAGGCATTGTGGAGTACGATTTTTCTCGGATTGTGGTGAGTAATGATTGTAAATGATAGTCTGAGGGTTTGAAATCCCGGATTGCACATCGTAGTGCTATGTTGAGGTGACTTGCACGCCGGATAGCGAGCGTGGGGTGGAGCACCTTGGGGATTGTGACTTAGTCCATCCCGATTGATGATTTTGCCGCTTATTTGACTGAAATTTATTTGTTATCATCATGATTTGGGCTGATTGCTATATTTGGGTTTCGTGCAATTATTTGACCACTTCGGGAATTTTTATCACTATTTCCTCACTGTTTTGACTTGTATTTGAACTCAGTCTTGTTGATATTTATGGTTTGACAAACTCAGCCACTTTTATACAGATTGAAAACTTAAATGATATTTCTAAATGATGTTTTGGTCTGAGAACCACTGTTTTACAAATACCGAGAGGTTGTGATTTTAATGGCTGAGAGGGGTTGAGGACCCAATAGTGAGGATATTTTATATGATATGTATCGGGCTGCGCGCTGCAGCAAATGAATATTTTATATATATTGGATCGGGTTGCGCGCCGCAATAATTACTTATATGGATCGGGCTGCACATCGCAACAAATGTATATATAAACGGATCGGATTGTATGGCGCAACAATATAATGTTTGGGCTGTTGGAGCCCCTCCGGAGTTTGTACATAAACAGTGAGTGCGGGTACCCACCTAAAGCGGACAAATTTTAGACAGTGATAATAATGGCACTGTAGGACGCATCTTGATCAGGTAACAATGACTGACTAGGAATAATAACCGTGCGGTCAGGTAACAATGACTGACTAGAGCGGACAAATTTTAGACAGTGGTAACAATGGCACTGTAGGATGTGTCTTGGTCAGGTAACAATGACTGACTAGGAATAAAACCGTGCGGTCAGGTAACAATGACTGACCAGAGAGGACAAATTTTAGACAACAGTAACAATGACACAGTAGGACACGTTTTGGTTAGGTAACAATGACTGACCAGGAACAAAATCGTGCCCGAGGGGCTGGTACTATTCTATATGATTGCCCGACGGGCTGGTACTGTTCTTTGTGATTGCCCGAGGGGCCGATACTGTTCTGAGACATTGTGCCCGATAGGCGAACAATTTTTTTGTGCTTATCTGTACCAAATGTTTTGCATTCATTTGCTTAACTGTTTGAAACATTATTTTTTAAAGGAAGTTTGAACTGAGCAAAGGTGTTTTAAAGAGATTTCACAGCTTCATTGCTTTCTTAAATGGTTTTATACTGCTTCCATACAATATATTGATATGCTTTACGTGCTTTCTTACTGCTCAGTTGTTATTTAACTTTATTACTCACCGAGTTGGAGTACCCACTTTACTCCCTGCACCTTGTGTATAGATGCAAGTATGTATACACCCGGTAGCAGGTCTTGGCTGATTGGAGGCAGGGTTATCAAAGTTTTAGCGAGTTGGCTGTCAGCGTTCACAGTACCGCTTTTCTCCCTTTTCATTCATCAGACCTGTTTTGTATATTCCAGACCTTGTAGTTATACTTATACTCTAATAAATGCTCATGACTAGTGACACGCCGATGTCGGGTTGTGTAGGGTTGGATTTCCGCATGTTATCTATACTTTCCGCTATTTGGTATTATTAAACCATGTTCATACTATATTTGTGTTAACTTATTATTTTAAAGGACGAATTGGGTTAGACTGGCTGGCCTTGCCTTCACGAGAGGCGCCATCACGACTAGGTTCGGGATTTGGATCGTGACAAGATGATGTTAACTTTGGTGGTGAGGGTAGCCATTGCAGATCATAATATTGAAAATTCTCGACACAATGAAACGATGAGGGATTCTTTTGGGACGTTTCCTGGGATTCAATCCAAACTAATGAGGCTAAGCGTTTCTATGAACAGTTAGTGGAAGCTAGTCGTCCATTGTGCAATCCAAGTTGTCTATTGCCGTTAGATTGCTAAGTATTAAATCAGATAGTTCTATTTCCCAAGCGGACATGGATTCTATTATTGGACTCATGAATGAACATAATCCGAGTAACTTGACTTACCAAAAGATTTCTACATTGCTAAAAAATTGGTTTCTAAGTTGGGTCTTTCATCATAGAGAATTGATTGTTGTGAGAAAGGTTGCATGTTATTCTATAAGGATGATGAAGACTTAAATGATTACTATGAAGACAGTGATGAGGATTGACTTGTTATTCTTTTTTTGGTTGTTACTCCTTTAATCATTTAATATTTTACATAATTGTTGTATGATTTTTTATGAAGAGTTAAATATTTTATGTTATTCCTTTAATTATATATTATGTTGCAAAATTATTTTATATTTTTATATGAATTGTTAGGTTGTTTATTCATTTCTTTAGTCGTTTCATTATTTTATATTTACTGTCACTTGTTGTAATTTTTATTTTATATTTTATTATGATTATATTACACATATGGCATCTAAAGGGAAGGAAAATATGAAGTCTAAGAAGAAAAAATAATCTATTCGCTTCCTCAACTATGCCAAATATGAACCATTCTCTTCCTCATCCTCCTCAATCGATTTTATTGCCATCTACCACGTTTATTATCTCCCTACATCTAATAATTTAGTTCAGTATTATTCTGTGCCTGCCAAAAGCAGTCAAAGTAACACCATTTTTAACTTTGAACACATACCTTGTGTACCATCATCTTCACCGGGCTTTCATGGTAGTCAGCATGGTGGCCCACTAGCTACTACACCACCGGGCTTTTATAGTAGTCAGCATACTAGCTCACTAGTTCCTGCACCCCGAGCTTTTATGGTAGTGAGCATACTGGCTCACCAGCTGCTGCACCCCCAAGCTTTCATGGTAGTTAGCATACTAGCTCACCAGCTGCTGCACCCCCGAGCTTTCATGGTAGTTAGCATGATGGTTCATCTTTTGTTGCTCCATCAGCTTCCAGTCCACCATCATCATCCATACATAGCATATCAAGGTTGGATATTGGAGGCTCTCGCCGAGCAACATCTAGTGCTGCTTCAGCACCATCTAGTAGATGCAGGAAGAATCTTGGAGGGGATGTAAAATTTGATAGTTATAATCGATTGATAATTGTCCCCCACGAGGATGGGTAATAAGGTTCTTATACGAATTTTAATGTTTTGAACGTACTTTTAGATATGTTAACATTAAGGAATATTTATTTGCAATTAAAACTTTTGAAATTTTAAGATCTTTATTATATATATATATATATNGCGAAGAATCTTTTTTTTCCTATCTCCTAGTTGGGAGTAAAGTAAATTTCATGTTACTTTATCAGTTCAGACTCAGGAAGACTAAGTGACTGTGTAATGTGGATGATGATGGAAGGTAAATATAGAAATGTTAGTTTGAGGTAAGACATATGGGTTATCTCCTGCGGAGTGTTCTGGAGTTGCGTGATCTTTATGTTGTATGTTAGAATATCTCATTTACAAGTGAGATATATATGTTGCAATTTTTATTTTGGATCGCCCAAGAGGGTGGATTTAACTACTATGAGAGTGAATACGAGAATTGCAGAAGATCGGAAGTACCAGATGATTTGTGTTCCACGAGCTTATGAAGGATTTAGTTAATCTCACTTTAGTATTGTATAAGCAATAAAGTATATGCGAAATGAGTTATGGTGTGTGTTTTGATATATGGCTTCGAGCCAAGTTGGGAGTTGCTATTGATTAGCTGATTGCATGGTTATGTTCTATGTTGGTTCCAGTTTGAGGCATGCTAGTGAATCAGTTCTAGTTTGCGGAGATTAGGCCTGCGGATGGCTCGAGTAAAGGGAAATTTTCGACTAAGTTAAGGCTATATGTTATAGTGTCAGAAGTGCCAATGAGACACTGGCTGTTCGGTTCTGTTGATCAGGTTAAATTGCGGCTCGAGTAGAGCGGATGACTCTCAGAAATGGTTCTATTGTTCTCAATATTTTGCATGTAATAATTGCGAATTTCAGGTTGTATATTTGGCTAGGAGCTGAGGGTTACATTTGGAGGGTGTCAAGATTTGTGAGTTTTCTATATCAATTATGGGCTTCTATGTGGCAATATCAGGAAGGTGCATCTAATGGTTCGGAATTCGTAGAATGTCTCTACATGGTAAGTATTTCGAACATTGTGCTTGCGGGAATATTTAAAAGAGTATTTAATGGCTTATCAGCCATAGACGTTGTGGTTTCACGTTAAAGTATGTTGGACAAGTTTCAGTTAAGGATAATGGTCTACTAACAAGGAAACAGATAAATGTGAAGTAATTCGGTATGGTAATGGTTACGATAGGGTCTTAGTGTACTAATGATGTGGTGATGCTCTACAGATGTTTTGTAGCAATATTCTTGTGTTGGTAACCTACATGACCTGGTGAAGCCAGAGGAATTCCGTTTTGATAACTTGGTTATGTGCGAGCAGATTTGAAACTTTTCTTGATAGGTTTTACCATAGTTCGAGCCGGATATCTTCTACCGATGTGGGGAGCATATGGTATATTGTGAACTCCTCCTGGATGGGAGCAAATAGAAGATTTCTAACTACTCGGAATAAAATTTTCCTATAGCCTAAAAATTCTAATGATATTTCGTGTTTGCAACAATATGGCATGATAGACGTGGTGTATGGTACATGCTTAATATTTTCATGTACGAGGTGGAAGTTCATCCTTGAAGGGAAGGTCATGAATTCTGGATAGAATAGTCAGTTTCGGATATTTAGATTGAATGTTATAATTGCTCGGTAAAACCTGAGAAGGGTGCGCATTATATTTTGACTAACAGATATTTATTGTTATTTCAACACTCACTTGGTTGGTCGACTACCAATATTCCGATTTTGCTATGTAATGTAGAAAACTTTTGAAAATATTTATCATGGGAAAATTTTCCTAGACTTGGGAGAAACATATTTTGTAAAAGCACTCAGGCTACGTGCCCCATTAATATTACTACTCCACTTACATGACCAACCCGAGGTAGGGGTTATGATATTAGAGGTGGAGGTGAGACTCGTAGAGGTGGAGACCGATTCGTTGATATATATTCTATGGTATGGCTAAGGTCGCAACACCAGATGGTATCATTACAAGTATGGTCTCGAATTATTATAAAGTAATAATTTTGTTAACTTGATTTGGTTCTGAGTATCGAAGCAAGTCCTCCTATTGTGATCCACTTATGAGTGAACTTCATAATTCTGAAATCTACTTATGTGAATACTCATGTTGGGAGATTCGATGGAGATAGCTATGTCTATCTTTATGTGTTGTGATTTTGTTAAACGGAAAATTATTCAAAAGAATAAAATGAAATGTTCCAATTTGGCAAGATGTGCATATTACTTGTGGTACAGAGTTGAGGATGAGATCCGTGTGTTTTATATAATGTTAAATATTTAAACTGGGATACGAGCTGTGGCAGATGTTATATAAGGATGAGGTCCTTGCGGTGAAAAACAAATGTGGGTTTAAATGCTCCTTTTGTGAAATTAAAGTTTGTACTATAGTACTTATAGGGTGGCATGCCTATTAGAATTATTTGAAGAAAATTCTTGTATGAATATCCTTGTGCATAATTTGCCAGATTTATTTTGTAATTATTGAGTCTTAGACTACGAGGTGAGTGCCCAGAGGATGTAAATTATTACTCGTTAATTTGGGTAAGTATTTATGAGATCTTCATGCCTTGTTGTTAGTAAACTAGAGGTTTAAAATGGAATTTTGTTAACATGAGGTTAATTGGTGATGTTGTAATCTATTATGAACAACTATTAAGACCAGAGATGTGGTTATGGTCATACATA
>MU743209.1:63942-97594 GCA_026770625.1 Nicotiana glauca
ATATATATATATATATATATATATATATATATATATATGTCAACTTTAATGCAGGTTTTTGTCATCCTTTCAGACTACACATTTGGTTACGGATTCTTTGAAGACATTTTATCATGAGTTGTGGAATTCTTGGAGAAAGATACGGTACAACATTAGAGAGCAAATGTGGAATCAATTTAGGGTCAAAATTAATTATATTTATTTAATAATTATCATCTTTATCTAATGTTACTTTATTATATAGTAGACAAAGTGATCATGACATCCTCAGCATCAAAATGAAATAAATAATATTTTCGAGAAGAAAGCAAGTATAAGGATTAAAGATACTTTGTTTGCTGCTTCAAATTACGGTAAAATGCCGGACTGGTTATGAAAGGATGTTTGGGATAAACTTCTTGAGAACTGGAATACCGCAGAATGGAAGGCAAGAAGTGAACAAGAAAAGGAAAACCGTTCCTTTAGTAAAGGTGGCTCGTTGCACACAGGAGGTTCGATTACTTTTGCGGCCCATAAACGAAGATTGGTAATTACTTATAAAAACTTTCTTAGTTTTAAATATAGAATTTTACATTTGCAATGTCTAACTAATACTTTTTGTTATGAAGGAAAATGAAAGAGGGCGAGATATGAGTCACGCTGAGGTCTTCAAGGAGTTGCATAAGAAAAAGAAGAAGGATGGTACAAGAGAACATTGGGTGGAGACGCGTGCGTCAGACCCATATGTAAAATTCTAACTACATAACTATTTATGGTTTATTATATTAGTTTGTTTACATAAAAGTTATGTTTTTCCTTTCAGGAAGATTATTATAAAAGAGTGAAAAAATAAAAACAAACTCAACCTCCTTCAACTCAACCAACACCTGATAATATGACTTCATTGTGGATAGAGAAAGTGGGTGGAGTGAACAAAGGCAGAGTTTACGGACTAGGAATACGTCGACCTACCATTCATCCAAGCCCGCTCTTAGCCAATTCTTCTTCTTCTCAAAATCATGAACAGATGGAAGATATGTGAAACAAAATTTGTTATTTGAAGCAACAATTGGACTCCCAATACGGAATATTTGTTAATATGTGTCGATGCCCCCTTTTTCTAAGGCGAAATCGGGTTTATGACATTTGGGCGGACAACTATTTTCCTTTTGTGAATTGGGTTTGAGATTTAGAGTCGCCATCTAATGATTAAAGTGATTTAGGACACTAAGAAGGGTTTGAGTTAAAGAACCAGAGTTTGGGTAAGGGATAGAAATTATCTCGGGGGAAGGTATTAGGCACCCCCCAAGATCCACATGTGTGGCTCCCGGTCATGCTATAACTGTGACTTTAAATGCAACGACAAGTAAACAAGAAAACATGTAACAACTGAAAAATAAAAGTTAGAGGCATGCTAAAAATTTGGAAGTAGGCAATTTTATGATTATTTAAAAGAAAGGATATACTAGTGCAGAAAAATGGGGGTCAAATAATTGGTGCAAATAATAAAACAAATGAATGAAATGAGATGGAAATTTGGAAAAGAAACAATACTGAAAATTAAATAACTAAAGGAGATTTTACATGATTAAAGTAAAAGACGAGGTTTAAAATAACTGAAACTGACAGTTTTTTAAAAATTCTAAAAAAAAAAAGAGAAGTGAACACATAAAGATGGAGGGGTTCCTAGGTTTATAAATAACATGGATCACCCCACGCAACACCCGATAACTATTTATACACGTGGTGTTATCGGGTGATCATCATATCCATGTCTACCCTTTCCCACCCCGTTAAGATACTAGTCACGGAAGGGTCTAGTTACTTATTGCATGCTACTACCTGCCCCAATCCTATTAGTCCCGGAGGCAGTTGGGACTACTTATCCTAAAGGGAAGGGATATTGGATTTTTAAAGTTTCAAAAGGACAAAAATCTAGTGCGACAAACAAAACACATAGGAGTAGTAAAAGGGAAAACACATAACAGTTAAAGACTCAAACAAGCCTCTTTACTTAAAGAAACAAATTATCTAGCATGGATTTAAATACTAGTTGTAGTCTGAATTAGATTTAAAGCGTTAGGATATTTCTCAGATGAGAAGTCCGAATTAGGCCTTGTCTGGTTGTAGTTTATCAGGGATTGATGCAGTTGATTAATTACCTACTGGTTTTTCTAGATGAGGCCTATAAACATGATATCTAATGATGCAAAAGGCGTATTTATTTTAAAGAAAGGTTATTGGTTTTATAAACAAAGTTTTGCATATTTTAAATGACCTTACTACTGATTTTAAACTCATAGGTGAAACTGACGAAGCTGATCAACTGATTACATCCTATAGGCATGATTTATAAGCGTTGTTGATTTTAAGACGACTACGTAAGTGCAAGAGTCCAATAGGCATGGTATCTAGAATGAGTTTGATTATTGTTAAACCTACGATTATTTGCCTAATGATAGGCGTACATGCAGAGGTGCAGAAACAAAAATATAAGCAAGATTTCTATATGCAGGAACTTATAGGCATGGTTTCTAGTATTGAAATAATCTTATAGGTAGGATTTGTATATGCAGTAATGAACAAACTATAGGCAGGATTCCTAAATGCGTTAATGAAATGACTTATAGGCAGGATCTCAATATGCAGATACATAAACGAGAAATGTTGTGATTGCAGAAATAAGACCTAAAACATGACATCTACCCCATGTGCATAACATGAGAGACCCTTCCCCCCATTTTTACTATACAATCCATAGTTATTACAAATTATTACAGACCCGAATGAATCAAGAAAGATAAAAAAAATACATCAAAAATTCAAGCTACAAACAAACAGCCTAATTCAGACTCAAGGTCTAACAATATGAGATAAACCAACATCAAAAGATTAGATTTCTTAAGCCTTTCTCATCTTTTGGGTGTGTCAAAGTTCCAAGGGGCTTCACGAACCCTAGGAAGTGCGTACACCCAAATACATTACAGAATGAGATTAGAGTGCAGTGTGGAAGGGCCAACCCTCAAATGTTCAAGTTCAGAGGGAACTCAAGGTCCCAAAGCAAAGCTCATAGGAGGGGGGCAGAACTTAGAGTCTAAGAGTAAGTGTAAGTGTAATAGAGGGGGAATTAGGGAGTCAAGGGCGGGCTAGTAGTCATGCCCAGCAATTAGGATGTTGGCACACCCCCGACTAGCCTGTTAGCTAAATTTGGGAGTTAGGACTTATTGAAGGTCAGGTTCAGACTTGGAAAGTAATTTTGATACTGCCACGCCATGAACTTTAACTTAGCATATATAAGGGAATGGGGGTATGGGGATTTTATAAAAAGCAGTAAACACAAGAAAGTAACATGTTTAATATAGAATATGAACAACAAAGTAGGAAAGAACAGGCAACTGTAAAATAAACACATAGGGAAGGAGCTGAAATCAAAATTGAGACATACTAGTTTCAGGAAAAACAAATAAGTAAAACAGTAGTCTTGAAAGCTAAGTTGCAAGCAAAGCAGTACAAAAGGTCTCAGAATAGATCAGAGAGTTTGAAAGAGTATTGTGATTGAGAGTATGTGGGTAAGAGTATGAGTATTGAACTTTGGGATTCAGAAGTTCAAAGTTCTAAAGTTGTGAAGTTTTTTAAAAGCTTCAAGCCTGTTCCAATGCAGAAGGGTCGAGCCCCTTTTGTAGTGCAGCAAGTAAGTAACAAAAAAGTAAGGAAATAACATTGTAATCAGTCTCCCTTTAGTTAGGGGATTCTGATTTCAAACGGGTAAAACAATTAAGGAAAGGGATTTGAAAAAAATATTTTCCTAGTAGTATAATAAAGGGTAAGTACATAGAAGCTATTTAAGCCAACAAACCAATAGTACACGGTTTGTAAAAAAAAGGAAAGGGAATCAACCAGTAAAATCATAATTACAGACTTTTAATCGAACGAATCAAGTCAGAAAAGGGGTAAAGAAAGGTTCAATTAGGGAAAATCAGTTACAATCAAGTAAACACCATTAAAGGAATTTGGAATCAATTAATAGTTGGAAAAACCTTTTTGAAAGAAGAGTCCTTATATATAAAGCGAATAAATGTAAATCAAGAAGGGATTTTCAAGTTATTTAGAAGAGAGTCTAATCAAATAAAAGTTCAGAATCATAAGCAAAAAAGGGGTACAAGTCCAATTTGTAGACTCACAATGAGTCTGAGAGTTCAGGGTCCCAAAGTGGAACCCTAATTCAAACACAAAAATCAATATTTCTAAGAAACCCTCAAATCCTAGGGTTTCGAACTGAATCAGCCATAGAGATGAGGAAACAAGCCATTTGTTTTAGAGTCTCAACAAAACAGATATGATAGCATGTTCGAATGACAAAGGAAGAAAAAATCATGAAGAACATATTTGAGAAAACTCAGAACCTAAACAAGTTCACAAGAAGGAGATCTTACGAACTTGAAGACAAGTATATGAAGCATGCAAGAACATGAACAAAGTCCAGTAAACAAAAATTAAATAACTTAACGGTAAACATATATAGTAAAAGAGTAAAGAAAACATAGCAAAGATTAACAGGAGTAGCAGGTATAGTAAAAAAAAGGTAAAAGATAATATATGCATAATAAAAGGAAATCACATGAACAGGGTATAGACAAACACACATAAATCAAAGAAGAAGAAAAATCAGAAAGATTTTTCCAAAAATCCTTTTAGAAACCCTAAAATCAGAGAGAGATGATTTTGAAGAGAAACTTTTGGGGAAAACACTTTAGATAGCAAGAAAAGCAAAGATACAGTATAGATCTAAGCAAACAACAGTGAAAAAACCTCGAATAGCTTAGGGTTTCAGGGAAATGATAAAGGCTTGGAAATAGGTCTGATCTTGAGTCGGAGAGGTCAAGAGTCAGGCTCCTGTGTCTTGAATATGCTAGAGCATGGCCGAATGAGCCGTGAAATCAAAGGTTTGAGAAGATCGGAGAGGGAATTATCGAGATCAGGCCTCGAAACTTCAAACAACGATGATTTACTGGTGAAGATAGCTGAGTACCAACTATCCATGGCCTGAGAAGCCATGGATTCCTGTGAGGTTATGGTCGGAGAGGATAAGAGAGGCTAGGGTTCCAGGGAACCTTCGAGAGAGTTGAGAGAGGGAGAGTATTCAAAGGTGGCAGACAAAATGAAATGAGGGGATTAGGTTAGGGTAGGGGAATTAAAAAAGGTAAGGGTTAATCGTGGCCATTGATCCAAATGATTAAGGGCCTGATTAAAAGATTGTCTGGGCGGGTTAATTGGTTGGGTCGAGGTCGGATTAAAATAGAATTGGGCCGGTCCAATTGGGTATTAAGATTGGGATAATTAGAGGGTCAATTTTGACTATAATTGAAATGTAAATGAGGCTGCAATTGAAAAGAAGGGCTAAATATTAAATAGTCAGTTTTCCCTTTTATTTTATAAAAATAGTAAAAAATAATTTTTAAATTTAATTAAAAAGTACTGAATCGGCAAATAATATATAAATATTAATTTAAAAATACTGAAGCCAATCTTATAATTATAAAATGCTACTAAATCTTAAAGTAAGCTAAAATTATAATTATATGCACTTTAGTCTTTTAAATACCAAACAAATTTATAAAAAATATACAAAAATTACCTTAACTATATTTTAGTATAAATATGTGAATAAAATAAATTATTCAGCAAAATTGATGATTTTAGAAATAATTATTTGTTTTTGTACTGCTAAGATGGACAATAAATTAATTTTAAAATTCTTTAAAAATTAGGAAAAATGCCAAAACACTTAGCTATGCTTATATATGCATATTTTGAGAGTATTTTGTATATGAAAATTACATAGGAAAAAATAGGGTATCAACAGCTGCCCCCTTTTACCCGGAAAGGATGAAAGATTTATCGGGTAAAGATATGATGGCCAATTTTGACCGAACGAAATAATTTGAAGAAATTGGCCGAGCTCTGGTTCTTGAGTTGCCTACATATCCTTGGTCTTACAGGAATTATGCCATATATTGTTCGGGATCTGTCGGCGAAATATGTCGATGGAGATTTTTCAAGAACGGATGAGATATTCAGATTGCGGTAGCGTTGTTATGAGGTTAACAGGGCTGCGAAAACTGGATCGGAATCGCTCCTAGTGAGACGGCCGTTGCTATATGGTTTACCTACAAATAACAACACGAGCGCATATGTTGTGCATAAATTTAAACATGATGCAAGTTCCCATTGGACCATGAATGTTGTCTTTGGATGGTTAGGATGATGTCCTGGGTCATGAAACATGTGATACGGGATTCACAAGCTATGAAATGATGTTCTTGGGCTATGGCAATGATGCCTCCAAATCATGACGTCTTCGAATAATGCATGTAGAGAGAAAGTGGGGCCCTCAGGCCATAGAATGACGTTCTTGGACTATGAAAATGGTTCCTCTGAACAATGACGCCTTTGGATAATTTGGCGATCTTTCAGCCCATGAAATGCAAGATTTGGTGATCTTTCAGCCGATGCAAGACTTAAATGAAGTGGCGATATTTCACCCGGTGTAAAACATAAATATGAATGGCGATCTCTCAGCCGATGCAGGATTTAAATGAAGTGGCGATATTTCAACCGATGCAAATGTAAATGAAGGTGGCGATTTTTCAACCGATGCTAGATTTAAATGAAGTAGCAATATTTTAGCCAATGCAAGACATAAATAAAAATGGCGATATTTCAGCCGATGCAAATGTAAATGAAGGTGGTGATCTTTCATCCGATGTAGGATTTAAATGAAGTGGCGATATTTCAGCCAATGCAAGACATAAATAAAAATGCTGATATTTTAGCTGATGCAAGATTTAAATAAAGGTGACGATATTTCAGCCATGCAGATGGAGGTAGAGCTTATCCTCAGAAGGCAGAATAGTAGCCTTATGTAATGCAGAAAATGCAGATGGAGGTAGAGCTTAACCTCGGAAGGCAGAATAGTAGCCTTATGCAATACAAAAAATACAGATAGAGGTAGAGCCTAACCTCGGAAGGCAGAATAGTAGCCTTATGAAATGCAAGAGAATGCATATGGAGGTAGAGCTTAACCTCGGAAGGCAGAATAGTAGCCTTATGCAATGCAGACAATGCGAACAGTAGTAAAATTTCTTAGCTGATGGCTTGATTGCTGATAGATGATTGCGATATTGTGGCTGCCGGAGATATCATGTACGAATAGAAATTGTAAGTAGGAGTAATGGTTCAAAAGGTTGAATTCCTAAAAAGTGTTAGTGTATAAATATACTTGAGGATTTGCGACTTGGGTGCCTGCATCCAAAGAAAAATCGTGAGTTTTGTAGAGGGGGAAGGTTAGTTCGTATTCCCCGTGGACTTTGCTTGTCCTACTTGGCTCTGTTTCTTAATGATATTATGTATCATTGGGGTAGGGTCGCTAAACAAAGCAATTTGATAATAGCTATGCATGATTAAGTAAAGTATAACATAAATGTTTAATTGAGAAATACTTTTTCTTTAGATGAACCGATAGCTGCGACACGGTTCAAGACATTGCAACCTTTCTCGCTTCGAAATTTTGAGAGTACTCCTCAAAATTATGCCCCACTTTACTGGGTTGCTGCTTCTGACGGCTACTTGCGGAAAATGGCTGAAATCAACTTCGAAATTTTAAGGGTCCTCCTCAAAATTCTGCCCCAGTTTCCAATATCGGGGGAAATGAAAATTTTATTGAATTGTGACAAAACCCATAAGGCTGCCTAGGTATACCTTCTTAAACGGGAATCAGGTCAAACGTAGTTCAAATTACATCATATAGGAAAACATAGGATTACATATAGTAAAGCTTGACTGCATTTGAATTGATTGGTTTTGGCCAAACTGCTCCGTCCATTTCTGCAAGTATGAGGGCTCCTCTTGTTAGAACCCGGTTAACCATGTACGGGCCCTGCCAGTTGGGAGAGAATTTCCCTTTGGCTTCATCTTGATGTGGAAAGATTTTCTTCAATTCCAGTTGTCCTTGTGTGAATTGTCTTGGCTTGACTCTTTTGTTGAAGGCTCTGGACATTCTGTTCTTATAAATTTGACAATGACAGACCGTGTTCATTCTTTTTCCATCTATGAGGGCTAACTGCTCGTAGCGACTCTTTACCCATTTTGCGTGGTCGAGTTCTGCTTCCTGTATGATTCTCAACGAGGGAATTTCTACCTCGGTGGGAATGATTGCCTATGTACCATAAACCAACATATAGGGACTTGCCCCGGTTGATGTGAAAACTATGGTGCGGTACCCCAATAAAGCAAATGATAGCTTCTCATGCCACTATTTATGCTTTTCTATCATTTTCCTTAGTATCTTCTTGATATTCTTGTTGGCAGCTTCTACGACTCCATTCATCTAAGGTCTGTAAGTTGTAGAATTCTTGTGTTTGATCCTGAAAGTTTCACACATGGATTTTATCAAGTCACTATTGAGATTGGAACCATTATCAGTAATGATCGACTTCGGAATTTCGAATCGACAAAAAATGCTGTTGCGGACAAAATCTGCCACAACTTTCTTAGTCACAGCCTTGTAAGAACCTGCTTCAACCCATTTGGTAAAATAATCAATTGCCACTAGAATGAACTTGTGCCCATTTGTTGCGGCAGGCTCAATAGGTCCGATGACATCCATTCCCCAAGCGGCGAATGGCCACGACGAGCTTGTTGCAGTAAGCTCGTTTGGAGGCACCTTTATCATGTTTGCATGTATCTGACAGCGATGACACTTTCAGACATATTGGATGCAGTCGGTCTCCATTGTTATCCAAAAATAACCTCCCACAGTATCTTCTTGGCTAAGATAAAGTCGTTCATATGTGGACCGCAGGTCCCAGCATGGATTTCTTCTAACAATTTAGATGTTTCCTTTGCATCGACACACCTTGGTAATCCCAAATCAGGAGTCCTCCTATACAAGATTCCTCCACTGTGAAAGAAATTGTTAGATAATGTCCGGAGTGTGCGCTTATGAGTGGGATTTGCAAGCTCTAGGTATTCTCCTTTTGCCAAGTATTCCTTATTATCGTGAAACCAAGGTTTTCCATATGCCTCTTCTTCGACATGAGCACAGTAAACTGGTTGGTCATGATTTTTTTACCGGAATAGGATCTATAAAATTCTTATCTGGATGTTGGACCATAGATGATAGGGTTGGCAACGCGCTGGCAAACTCATTCTGGACACTAGGAACATGCCGGAATTCTGTCTTTGTGAATCTCTTCCTCAACTCCTGTACATGATTCAAATAAGGGAGTATCTTGGAATACTTTGTTTCCCATTCTTCTTGGACTTGATGTATGAGCAGGTCTGAATCCCCGATTACAAGCAACTCGTGGATATTCATATGAATGACCATTTTGAGCCCTAAGATGTAGGCTTCATACTCAGCTATGTTGTTGGTGCACGGGAACCTGAGCTTGGCAGATACCGGATAATGCTGGCCGATTTCTAATACTAGGACTGCTCCTATGCCAACTCTTTTGAAGTTTGTTGCTCCATCGAAAAACATCCTCCAACCGTCATAAGATTCTGTAATGGCTTCTCTTATGAAGGATACCTCTTTATTAGGAAAATACATCTTCAGAGGGTCGTATTATCAATCCACAGGTTTTTCAGCGAGGTGATATGCCAGTTCTTGTCCTTTGATTTCCTTCTGAGTCACGTAAACAATGTCGAATTCACTCAGCAGGATTTGCCACTTGGCTAGTTTGCTAGTGGGCATGGGCTTTTGAAAGATGTACTTCAGCGGATCCATTCTTAATATAAGATATGTAGTAAAGGCACAAAAATAGTGCCTCAGCTTCTGAGCTACCCAAGTTTGAGCATAACAAGTGTGTTCCAACAGATAATACCAAGCCTCGTACGGGGTGAACTTTTTGCTGAGATAGTAGATGGCCTATTCCTTCCTCCCCGTTTCATCATGTTGCCCAAGAACGCAACCAAACTCTCCATCCAACACTGCAAGGTAGAGTAGTAGGGGTCTACCTGGTTCAGGTGGAACCAAAATTGGTGGTGTTGACAGGTACTCCTTGATTCTATCGAATGCTTTCTGACAATCATCAGTCCATTTGGTAGCGGCGTCCTTCTTCAACATCTTAAAGATCGTCTCACAAATGACAGTGGATTGAGCTATGAACTGGCTGATGTAGTTAAGTCTCCCCAAGAAACTCATAACCTCTTTCTTGCTCTTTGGTGGTGGCAATTCCTGGATGGCTTTGACCTTTGACGGATCCAATTCTATTCCTCAGTGACTCACAATGAATCCAAGTAGTTTTCCGGCGGGAACTCCAAATTCACATTTAGCGGGATTCAGTTTCAGGTTGTACCTTCCCAATTTGTTAAAGAACTTCCTCAAATCTTCCATGTGGTCAGTGGCTTTCCTGGACATGATGATAACATCATCTACATACACTTCGATCTTTTTGTGTATCATGTCATGGAAAATAGTAGTCATGGTCCTCATATAGGTGGCCCCAGCATTCTTTAACCCAAACGGCATCATCCTATAACAATACATCCCCCACGGTGTAATGAAGGTTGTTTTCTTAGCATCTTCTTCGTCAATCTAGATCTGATGATACCCAGCAAAACAATCCACAAACGATTGCAGCTCGTGCTTGGCGCAATTGTCAATTAGAATGTGTATGTTTGGAAAGGGGAAGTCGTCTTTGGGACTGGCCCGGTTGAGGTCCCGATAGTCTACACAGACTCTAACCTTCCCGTCCTTCTACGGTACCGGCAAGATGTTGGCTAACCATATTGGATATTCTACTACCCTGAGAACCTTGGCTTTGACTTGCTTGGTGACTTCTTCCTTGATTTTCAAACTCATGTCAGGCTTGAACTTCCTAAGCTTCTACTTTACCGACGGGCATGCAGGATCGGTTGGCAGTTTGTAAGCCATGATAGATGTACTGAGACCAGTCATATCATCATACGACCATGCGAATATGTCCTCATACTCCTTCATGAATTTCGTGTAATCCTCCTTTTTTGAGGGTGAAAAATGAACATTGATGCGTGTTTCTTTGACATTTTATGCATCTCCCAAGTTAACAACCTCAGTCTCGTCCAAGTTAGACTTAGGTCTATTCTCAAAGTCCTCTACCTCTTTAACAAGCTCTTCTGGTATATCATCTTCTTCCGAGTCCATATCCGTTTGTGGCATTGTCTCATTGTATGTCATAATCGTAGGTTCATCAAGATAAGTGATAGTAATGTTGTTTAAATAAAGTAATGAGAGGAAATAATAAGAGAGATATTTTTAAGAAAATTGAAATACTTTAATAAATTCCATAAGTGTTTTGAACATTGGAGCTCTTTCTTGCGAAAAATAAAAATGCGAAAGGAAAATAAACTAGTAAAGCAAAATAATGTGTGGTGCTTTGTTCAGCCTTGATACCCCGAGGCACACCGGGCTTTGGTGGTTCGGATAGTCTAGTTGTTGATGCGTGTTCCTCTGCTTACAGCCTGTATAGAAGGGCCTTCCTCCCCCTCCTCCTAAAAAATGACATAACAGTCCATATCATCCTCTTCTAAGAACAAATTCCTCATTGCTGCTAATGTTATCTCTTCTTCTAATACATAGATGGCTTTCACTGGTTGAAAAATCTATTCCAGACGGGGTATCGGCTGCTCCAATGGATAGTAAGGGCCACTCCAGGGTGTCGACCAGTCCTTGAATTCTTCCCAGGTATACTCGTTACCCAATCCGAAGGTGGTGCCATGCTTCTTTAGCTTGATGGGCTTAGCGATTTCTTGGAGATTCTTTCCAAGTCCTTTGTCAGGTTCATACCCACACTAGTTCAATATGCTTTCAATTTTGTTGTCCTACAATTTTTCCTTGTCCACGACGTTGACTCTCTCAATGTGGTGGTAGGTTTCTCTGCCTATCTTTCCTCTTCCTCCGATTGCTGGGATGGTCTGGCGACTGTATATGGGATTGCTATGGTCCCCATGAATAATCACCTCTTGGTGATTCCACTGAAACTTCACCGCCTGATGTAGGGTTGATGCCACAGCCCCAGTGGCATGGATCCAGGGCCGTCCCAATATCAAGTTGTAAGATTCTGAATGTCTATTACCTGAAAGTCGACATCGAACCAAGTAGGTTCCATTTGCAAACACAAACTGATTTCCTCAATAGTGGATCTTTGGGGACCATCGAAAGCTTTGACACTGATGGCTCCATCATTGATCTCATGTAGGCTCTTTCCTAATGTTTTGAGAGTCACCAATGGACAAATATTGAGGCTGGACCCTCCGTCAATCAGAATCTTGGTGATGAAATAATCCTCGCATTGCACAGTGATGTACAATGCCTTGTTATGGCTTAAACCTTCCGGTGGCAACTCATCTTCGTGGAAAGTGATTTTGTGTCTCTCCAGTACCTTCCCTACTATATTTGCCATATCTCCTCCCATGATGTTGCTCGGTACATATGCCTTACTCAGTACTTTTAACAAGGCATTCTTATGTGCATCGTAGCTTAGCAGCAGAGCTAGGATGGAGATCTATGCCGATGTTTTATTCGATTAATCAATGTCTGAGTACTCCTTTGCTTGTATCTTTCTCCAGAGATCATCGGGCCTAGTTTTGGTCAGCCGTCTAGAGGCATGCTTACTTGATTCAGCCAAATGTTTCGGAGTATAAATCCTGCCGGTTCTTTTCATGCCTTGTGCCGCAACTGCTTCTCCGATTTTGGCTTTCCCTTTTCTCCTCACCTCGGCTGTATAATCCTAAGGGATGGCCTTCGTATGGAATGTTGATATGGCCGACATTGCTACTGGAATATGTACCCTTGATTTGGAAGGTAACACAGTAACTTCAAATGGTGTAGGTGCCTTTGGGGACCCAAACTCGACCTCAATCGGCCCTGGCGTTTTTGCAGAAGATGGTGTTTCAAGATTAAGTGGTATGGACATGTTCACTTCAGCGTCTCTAGAAGGCTGGATTTGGACTATAATCAGATTAAATGTGACTGTTCGTTTCTTTGGCTCGTCACCTTCAGCGATCAATCTGATCGATCCTTTGGGGGTCCCAATTATCTTCTATATAAATCGTGTGAACACCTCAACCCTTGTGGTCTAGTAGAGGGTTGTTACGAGCATTCAGAGTAGGATCCTTTTCCACGATGATCTTGTTGTCAATCAAGGCTTGGATCTTATCCTTCAAAGAGTGGCATCCATCAATGGTATGCCCTTTCATGCCGGAACGGTATACCAAGGTTTTGTTTGGGTTGACCCATTGGGAAGGATTTTTTAGAGTTATGGCAGCGATAAGGGTGACGTAACCAGCAACTTTAAGCCTTTCAAACAGCTAGTCAGTTGGTTCAGCAATGGCAATATATTATTTGGGAGGTCTGCGATCAAAGTTTGGTTGGGGTCTAGGGATATTTTTGCGAGGTGATTGACAGTGGGCTTGTTGGGTGTTGTAGATGTGTGTGGGTGGAGATGATTGGTAAGTAGGTGTTCGAGCTTGGTAAGAGGGCAAAGGTGCTTGGTAATTTGAGGTAGGCTGATATGTAAGAGGGGGTATTGGGTAGGCTTGGTATTTTATTGGAGATTTGGTTCTCTGTCCCACCATCACGTCACTCACATCCCTTTTCTTGGACATGCCACCAGACTGTAGAGCCTTGTTGGTAGCCTGTAATGCTTCAAAGTTAGTGACCATACTACTTTTAATACCTTCCTCGATCCTCTCCCCTAGCTTGATGATGTCGGAAAATTTTTGGCCTTCAATCAGCATCAACCTTTCGTAGTACTATGGGTCTTGAGCTCGAACAAAAAACCTATTCATTTTCCCTTCTTCTAAAGCCGGCTTGTCCTTGGCAGCTTCCGATCTCCAACGAGTAGCATACTCGCGGAATGTCTCCGTATGTTTCTTCTTTAAGTTCTGGATGTAGAACATACCTGGCACATTTTCTGTGTTGAATCTGAATCTGTCCATGAAATTAGATGCCATACTTACCCAGTTCGACCACTTCTTTGGGTCTTGGCTAATGTACCAGGATAGAGCATCCCCTTTCAGACTTCTCATAAAGAGCATGCAAATCTTTTCATCTTTTCCTACTCCGACCAGCTTGTCGTAGTGTGTCCTCAAATAAAATTTGGGATCCCCAGTGCCATCGAATATTTCAAACATGGGAGGTTTGTACCCCGCAGGTAGTTCAACATCTGGTTGAATGCAAATATCTTCGTAATTCAATCCCTCGATCCCCTTGCTTCCTTTAACACCCTAAACTCGGCTAGTCAGCTTCTTAAGTTCTGCGGCCAGATTCTTGATAAGTGATTCTTTGTCATCAGACTCAGGTGTGCTCGAGACGGGCGGAATGGGGTATGGTATGGTTTCCACATAGATGGGGGTATTGTGGTGATGATCATTTGTGGAGTTTAGTGGTTCAGGGATGAGTAGTGGGGTTTTGCTTGAAGTGTGGCATGTGTTGTAGTAGTGATGGGGAGCGGGTTGGTTTTGTGGTTTCGGGTTGTTTTGTGGTGGTGTGGGATTTTCAGTGTTGGGGAAGTTGATATCTGGGGTACTGAGGTAAAACAACAGGCTTGCCATGTTCCTAAGTTGGTCCAGTTCTTCCTAAAATTTCAATAACTTCTGTTCGAGCTGGGAGGCACTTTCGTTGGAAACCTGAATACCTTGAGGAGCCTCTACCCTTTCAACTGAGTTCTCCTTTTTGATGTTGCTCAAATATTCCATTTTTCCCTTGTTATTGTTTCTGATAGGTCTCGGAAGAGGAGGAGGTGGAAGGCTCTTGGATCTTGTGGAGTAATATGATGATGCTAGAGTTCACAAACTAACCTTTGGAAAGGGCAATAAAACAAAAAGTAAACAAAAGGTAGCAAGTTAGTAAGGATCGTGAAAAGAAAACGTTGCAATATTTAAACACATAGTGCAAGAATATAAATCGTGTCCTAATTTGGGAGCCTCGTTGTGCTCGAGGTAGGCCTAACCACAAGTTGATTTGGATAATTTATAATGCTAAATGCCTCATTTTATTGATAAGAATAAGACGAATTCCAAAATGACACTAAAATAGCAGAAAATAAAATGTCACTAATGGTCATTGGCCCTATTACATTTAAAGCAAAGAAATAACTCCTAACTACTTGGTCCCAGAAGGACCTTCCCCAGACTCGGCATCTTTAGCTCCATCAAACAGCTTCACCAGCTCACGTAGTCCCATCAGCAAGTAGTCTCTAGCCAAGTGTCCTTCTTCGTGTCCCTCAACATTCTGGCAGTTTTAAATCCTCTGGATGAATTTCCTTTCTAGCTCCACTAAACCCCACTCCAAATACCCCAGCCACTTGTTGGAGCTGACAGCCATATATTTCCATTCTTCAATCAACTTTTTATAGGCTTCTTGAATTTCCTGGTGCTCACTTTCGCATTCCCGAATCCTCTTGCGCAATTGGTTGTACTTAACCTGTATTCAGCCTTTTCATCGATGACCCTGTGACCTCGAACAAGCTCGGGTTGTCCTAACCCACTATGATCGTCCTCCAACCAACTTGGATAGTATGGAGTATAACCTGCATGTTACATGTCTGGTTCTATGGAATCCTTTCCCAGGATGATTTTGCAGTGCCACATATGCTGAGATTGGCACTTGTATGGACTATCGTCATCTTGAAAGTCAGCCCTGAAGTGACTCATTTTGTCGACCCTTGGTATAACCTGCTTTCTTCCTACATGCCTCATGACTCGGAGAGGGACATAAAGATAAGTTCCTCTTAGACAGATGAGTATAAGAAGCGATGCATCCCGATATCGGACTATGAAATCTTCAGTAGGGAACCACTCGAGCATCCGTTGCACTTGGTCCTCTTTCAGATTTTCGAACAACTCTACCCACCCTTTAGCATCTTCTAGTTGGGAAAACATGTTAGGCATATAGTTCATTCTCCTGGGTTGATGGAAGGCGATATGATCATCCCAGTCTCTGCACAGAATCTCTTGTCGATATTCACCCCTTTGGAGGTGCTCCATGAGCCTAAGTTGGAGCAGTAAGTTACAACCCTCAAAGTGTTTGGCCCCTTGTTGACAATTTTACAGGGCTAGGTATATCTCCGCAACGATCATAGGTACTATGCTAAAAGGCTGCCCGCTAATTCTTTCCATTAAAGTCTTGGTGACCATGGCATGTCTTGTATGGATCCTAGCCTTCTTCGTAGGAAATACTATCATCCCCAAAAAGCAAAACATAAAGACGAAGACTCATATGTGGATATGCCCCAATGATGTGACGGCGAATTCATCTGGGTAAGTGCGATAAGACTTGCTATGGCCGTATCTTTTGTACAGATAGTCGAAAGGAATGTAGGAATCCTTCAAGCAGGTTAGGTATGTGTTCTTCTTTAGTCCCATTATTTTGAGAAAACCCCTACCCTTGCGATTTTCTGGCATAAGCAAACCCCGCGTTTCCCATGGGATACCAGCTAGCCCTCCTATTTCCTCCAACAAAGGTGTCATTTCAAGGTCCTTGAAGCGGAACACAGACCTATCGCCATCCCAGAACAGAGTTGCAGCCTCTATGATTTTGTTGTCCGGTTGGATTTCAAGAAGAGAAGGAAAATTCCCCAAATATTTGTGGACGACGGTCTGATCACTGGAGTGAAGGTCTTCCCACCGGCTTAGCAATCTTAGGTGGATGTTGGTTACCATGCCGAATCTGGGGACTTCGTGCCTCATTCTCTGCAAAACAAAGTGTTAGGCTCTTATCCCCGTCAGACCCGATTATTTAAATATCAATAATTGGCATAAGCATCATTTAGTTCTATAAATAAATGCACATATGTGGTAATGTTTGTTTGGGTTCTAAGGAAACCTGGTGGACTTTGGACGAGGTTGTCTTAAAGAGTCATTATGTGGACATCATAACTGACTCGGCTAGGTTTGAAAGTGATGCATGCACAATTCGAACAGAGTAAGGTTTCTATGGGGTAACTCAAGAGGGGACAACTCAAGAGGGAAAGGCACAGAACCATCGACTGCACCGCTGATCGACTGGTTTTACCGCTAATACTCCTTTGCCAAATTTAGGGGTGATAATATCGGAAGTGTGCAACCACTCATTATAAGCGTTGCTATGGTATTTTGTTTGGCACGAGTGGAATATGATGTTGAATATGAAATTACTAGAATGAAAAAAATTGTCACATATTTGCACGTTCATAAAGTAATGACTACAATAATTTCTCATAATTACAACAATATTGAAGGAAAGAAGTAAAAGAAAGCATTAAAGAAAAGAATCAAAGAGACAAGTTAGTTTAGTAGTAGAAAATAGATACAGACATTAAATAAAGGTAGTAAAGAAGCATTAAAGTCACAAGTAACATGAAATGGTAAAAGCCTAAAGAAAATCCCTAGTACAGTCGCCATGCTATTGATGCCTCCTTTTTCTAAGGCGAAATCGGGTTTATCACATTTGGGCGTACAACTCTTTTCCTTTTGGGAATTGGGTTTGAGATTTAGAATTGCCACCTAATGATTAAAGTGCATTAGGACACTAAGAAGGGTTTGAGTTGAAGAACCAGAGTTTGGATAAGGGCTAGAAATTATCTCGGGGGGAAGGTGTTAGGCANCTTTAAATGCAACAAGAATTAAACAAGCAAACACGTAACAACTGGAAAATAAAAGTTAGAGGTATGCTAAAAATTTGAGAGTAGACGATTTCATGATTATTTAAAACAAAGGATATACTAGTGCAGAAAAATGGGGGTCAAATAATTGGTGCAAATAATCAAACAAAGGAATGAAATGGGGCAGAAATTTGGAAAAGATAAAATACTGGAAATTAAATAACTAAAGGAGATTTTAAATGATTAAAGTAAAAGACGGGGTTTAAAATAACTGAAACTGACAGTTTTTTAAAAATTCTAAAAAAAGAGAAGTAAACACATAAAGAGGGAGGGGGTCCTAGGTTTATAAATAACATGGATCACCCCATCAAACATCCGGTAATCATTTATACACGTGGTGTTATTGCGTGATCATCATATCCATGTCTACTCTTTTCCACCCGGTTAAGGTACTAAATCGCGGAAAGGTCTCATTACTTGTTGCATGCTACTACCCGTCCCAATCCTATCAGTCTCGGAGACAGTTGGGACCACTAATCCTAAAGGGAAGGGATATTGGCTTTTCAAAGTTTCAAAAGGACAAAAATCTAGTGTGACAAACAAAACACATAGGAGCAGTAATGTCACGATCCTAATCCCGGTCGTGATGGCACCCAACACAATTACTAGGCAAGCCCGACCAATTAATACTCACAACCCAGTCACACATCCCATTTCTAGATTATAGCATTTAATTTAACAGTTTAACAAGTCTATTAACCAAATAATTTAGATAGAGACAGCATGAAACACTGACATAACCAACATCTCCCAAAGACATGGGGTCATGAGTCTAGAGCCTCTAAGATAAATAAAAAAATCCTCAGTAATGCTGATGTTCTAAAATGCGGAAATAATAAAGGGATAGGGGAGGAGTCGGGTCCTGCGAACGTCACGCAGCTACCTTGACAACTCCTGAGAAGCTCTGATAACAGCAAATAGCTCGACTATGCTCCCGTGACACCTGAATCTGCACACATGGTGCAGGGAGTAAAGTGAGTACTTCCAACCCAGTGGTAATAAGAGTAAATAATAACTGAGTGGTAAGAAAACACGTAAAGCACTCCATCATGCTATATAGGACAGTAAGACCCTTAAGAAAATAGTAATTCCATGAAAATCCTTTAGAAAATATCTGGCTCAGTTAAAAACCTCTTTTGAAAATATCATTTTCCCAACAGTCAAGCAATTAAATGCATAATCAGATAGTGCAAGTTCGCACATAAGTCAGCCCCTCGGGCACAGCACTCCATTACAAATAACACCAGGGGTATCTGGTAATAGTGCAAGAAATAGTATGGATGTCAATGATATGAGAGTGCTGAATGTCATGCCACGTAGCACAAACAGGAACCAATGTATGAATACAATGCAATGCATATGACCGTTGCGGCGCACAACCCGATCCAATTTGGGTACCCGCACTCACTGTGGGGGTTCACACTCCGGAGGGGCTCCTACAGCCCAAGCGCAATATCATTATCACACCGCTGCGGCGCGCAACCCGATCCATGTTCAGTCCAGAGCTGCACATAAGCCCCTTGGGCAATAGTAAAATAGCAGTTCTCAGCTCAAAACGTCAGTATAATATCATTTAAGTTTTTAAATCTTAGAAAGATGGCTGAGTTTGCAAAACAGTATTTAAAACCTTTGGAACGAGATCAAATAACATGCAAAGTAATGCAAAAACAGTGATATCAATCCCTTAAGGATTCAAATAATCGGCACGAAGCCCAAAATATGGCAATCAGCCAAAATCATGATAGCATCAAGTAGGTTTCAGTCAATAACGCAGTAAAATTAACAACTGGGACGGACCAAGTCATAATCCCCAACGATGCTCTACCCCACGCTCATACCTGGCATGCAAGTCACCACAATACAACACTATGATGTGCAAATTCGGGGTTTCAAACCCTCAGGATATCATTTACAAATATTACTCACCTCAAACCGGTGAAATCTCTAGCTCGCGACGCCTTTGCCCCATGAATCGGCCTCCACGCGCGTCCAATCTAACCAAAATCAGAGCGAATACATTACAATATGCCGAGGGAACAATACCCAATCGAAAACAATCGAGAAATAGCGAAAATCTCGAAACTAGCAAAACCCGAGCCCCAGGCCCACTACTCGAAATCTAGAAAATTTTACATCAATACGATCCTTATCTCGCCATGAGTTCATACATATCAAATACACAAGAATCGGAGTCCATTTGACCCCTCAAATCATCAATTCAAATTCTCTTAAGTTTCAAGCCCTAACCCCCATTCTTAACCATTAATTCCTTGAATTTTAGTGTTTAATCCATGATTTTACACTATATAAACATAATCCGAGTCCAACAGTTCATACCTGATTAAACCTCTTCGAATTCTCTCCAAAATCGCCCAAGAATTGCCTAAGCCGAAGTCCAAAATATTTTTCTTCTCTTTCAAAATCTGTTCACTTAACCCAGGTCGATTTCCTCTTCTGCGGTCAAATAACCGCACCTGCGGCTACCACACACGCGACCAACTGACCGCTTATGTGGTCTGACTTAAAATCCACCGGACCGTTTTTGCGGTCAAGAACCATTTCTGCGATCGCGGCATTTGCGGATCCATGTCCGCTTTTGCGGAAAGCTCTGGTCCCTCAAGGACCGCTTTTGCGACCAATACACCGCATCTGCAGAGCCGCTTATGCGGTCCCTTCTTCGCAGATGCGGAAACAACAGAACCAACAATACAAACCTGAAGCCAAACTCAAAACTTCTCATTTTTAACACCCGATCTCACCCCGAGGTCCCCGGGAACTCAACCAAAAGCACATACATGATCTATTACCTTACTAAAACTTGCTCGAACCATCAAACACTATCTTTAACATCAAAATCCTCAATTATTCTCAAATTAAAGCCTAAGTTTCATAAAAACTTCCGAATTGCAAATTCGATCAAAAACCCGACCTAAACACCTCCGAATGACCTGAAACATTGCACGCATATCCAAAATCACCTAACGAAGCTACTACAACTCTCGGAATTCCATTCCGACCCTCGGATCAAAATCTCACCTATCAACCGGATATTGCCAAAATGCTAACTTCGCCAATTCAAGCCTAATTCTACACCGGGCCTCCAAAATCAATTCCGATCGCACTCCTAAGTGACAAATCATCCCCCAAAGCTAAACGAATCACCAGAAATCACATCTGAGCCCTATAACCCATAAGTCAACGTCCGATTGACTTTTCCAACTTAAATATTCCTTAAAGAGACTAAGTGTCCCATGCCTTATCAAAACCAATTCAAATCAACTCTAACTCACCACATACCAATCACGGAACATGAAGAAGCATAAAAATGGGGGAAACAGAGCAGTAACATATGAGACGACGGGTCGGGTCGTCACAAGTAAAAGGGAAAACACATAACAGTTAAAGGCTCAAACAGGCCTCCTTACTTAAAGAAACAAATTATCTAGCATGACTTCAAATACTGGTTGTAGTCTGAATTAAATTTAAAGGGTTAGGACATGCTGCTTTATCACATATTTCTCAGATGAGAAGTTCGAATTAGGCCTTGTCTGGTTGTAGTTTATCATGGACTAATGCAATTGATTAATTACCTACTGGTTTCCCTAGATGAGGCCTATAAACATGATATCTAACGATGCAGAAGGCGTACTGATTTTAAGAAAAGGTTACTGGTTTTATAAACAAAGTTCTGCATATTTTAAACGACCTTACTACTGATTTTAAACTCATAGGTGAAATAGACGAAGCTGATGAACTGATTATATCCTATAGGCATGATTTCTAAGCATTGTTCATTTTAAGACGACTACGTAAGTGTAGGAGTCCTATAGGCATGGTATCTAGAATGAGGTTGATTATTTTTAAACCTACAATTATTTGCCTAATGACAAACGTATATGCTGAGGTGCAGAAACCAAACTATAAGCATGATTTCAATATGCAAGAACTTATAGGCATGGTTTCTAGTAATGAAACAATCTTATATGCAGGATTTCTATACGCAGTAATGAACAAACTATAAGCAGGATTTATAAATGCAATAATGAAATGACTTATTGGCAGGATCTCTATATGCATATACATAAACGAGAAATGTTGTGATTACAGAAATAAGAACCAAAACATGATATCTACCCTATATGCATAACATGAGAGACACTTCCCCCCCAATTTTTACTATACACCCCATAGTTATTACTAATAATTACAGACCTGAATGAATCAAGAAACAAAAAAAAAATACATCAAAAATTCAAACTACAACCAAACAGCCTAATTCAGACTCGGGGTCTAACAATATGAGATAAACCAACTTCCAAAGATTAGATTTCTGAAGCCTTTCTCATCTTTTGGGTGTGTCAAAGTTCCAAGGGGCTTCATGAACCCCAGGCAGTGCGTATACCCAAATACATTATAGAATAAGTATATAGTGCAGTGTGGAAGGGCCAGCCCTCAAATGTCCAAGTTCAGAGGGAACTCAAGGTCCCAAAACAAAGCTAATAGAGGGGGAATTAGGGAGTCAAGGGCGGGCTAGTAGTCATGCTCAGCAATTAGGATGCTGGCATAGCCCCGACTAGCCTGTTAGATAAATTTAGGAGTTATGACCTATTGAAGGTCAGGTTCAGACCTGGACAATAATTTTGATACTGCCATACCATGAACTTTAACTTAGCACATATAAGGGAATGTTGGTATGGGTATTTTATAACAAGCAGTAAACACAAGAAAGTAATATGTTTAATACAAAATATGAACATCAAAGTAGGCAAGAACATGGGAACTGTAAAGTAAAAACATAGGGAAAGAGCTGAAATCAAAATTGAGACATACCGGTTTCAGGAAAAATAAATAAGTAAAACAACAGTCTTGAAAGTCAAGTTGCAAGCAAAGCGGTACAAAAGGTCTCAGAATAGATCAGAGAGTTTGAAAGAGTATTGTGATTTAGAGTATGTGTGTGAGAGTATGAGTATTGAACTTTAGGATTCAAAAGTTCAACGTTCTAAAATTGTGAAGTTTTTTAAAAGCTTCAAGCCTGTTCTAATGCAGAAGGGTCGAGCCCCTTTTATAGTGAAGCAAGTAAGTAAGAAAAAGGTAAGGAAATGACATTGTAATCAGTCTCCCTTTAGTTAGGGAATTCTGATTTCAAACGGGTAAAATAATTAAGGAAAGGGATTTGAAAAAAATATTTTCCTAGTAGTATAATAAAGGGAAAGTACATAGAAGCTATTTAAGTCAACAAACCAATAGTACAAGGTTTGTAAAAAAAAGAAAAGGAAATCAACCAGTAAAATCATAATTACAGACTTTTACTCGAATGAATCAAGTCAGAAAAGGGGTAAAGAAAGGTTCAATTAGGGAAAATCAGTAACAATCAAGTAACACCATTAAAGAAATTTGGAATCAATTAGTAGTTGGCAAAACCTTTTTGAAAGAAGAGTCCTTATATATAAAGCGAATAAATGTAAATCAAGAAGGAGTTTTAAAGTTATTTAGAAGAGAGTCTAATCAAATAAAAGTTCAGAATCATAAGCAAAAAAGGGGTACAAGTCCAATTTGTAGACTCACAATGAGTCTGAGAGTTCAGGGTCCCAAAGTGGAACCCTAATTCAAACACAAAAAATCAAAATTGCTAAGAAACCCCCAAATCCTAGGGTTTTAAAATTGAATCAGCCATAGAGATGAGGAAACAAGCCATTTGTTTCAGAGTCTCAACAAAACAGATAATATTTGAATGACAAAGGAAGAAAAAATCATGAAGAACATATTTGAGAAAACTCGAAACCTGAACAAATTCAAAAGAAGGTGATAATACGAACTTGAAAACAAGCAGATGAAGCATGCAAGAATATGAACAGAGTCCAGTAAACAAAAATCAAATAACTTAACGGTAAACATATATAGTAAAAGAGTAAAGAAAACATAGCAAAGATTAATAGGAGTAGCACATATAGTAAAAAAGAAAAGGTAGAAGACGGTATATGCATAATAAAAGGAAATAACATGAACAGGGTATAGACAAACACACATAAAGTAAAGAAGAAGAAAAATCAGAATGATTTTTCCGAAAATCCTTTCAGAAACCCTAAAATCGGAAAGAGACGATTTTGAAAAGAAAATTTTGGGGAAAACACTTAAGATGGTAAGAAAAGCATAGATACAACATAGATCTAAGAAAACAATAGTGAAAGAACCTCGAATAGCTTAGGGTTTTGGAGAAACCCTAGAAATGGGAAAGGCTTGGAAACAGATCTGATCTTGAGTCGGAGAGGTCAAGAGTCAGGCTCCTGTGTCTTGAATATCCCGGAGCATGGATGGATGAGCCATGAAATCAAAGGTTTGAGAAGATCGGAGAAGGAATCGTCGAGGTCAGGCCTCGAAACTTTGAACAACCATGACTTACTGGTGAAGATAGGTGAGTACCAACTATCCATGGCCTAAGAAGCCATGGATTCTAGTGAGGTTATGGTCGGAGAGGATAAGAGAGACTAGGGTTCCAGGGAACCTTCGAGAGAGTTGAGAGAATGAGAGTATTCAAAGGCGGTGGACCGAATGAAATGAGGGGATTAGATTAGGGTAGGGGACTTAAAAATGGTAAGTGCTAATCGTGGCCGTTGATCCAAATGATCAACCGCCTGGATTAAAAGATTGTTCGGGCGGGTTAATTGGTTGGGTCGGGTTCAGGTTAAATTAGAATTAGGCCGGTCCAATTGGGTGTTAATATTGGGTTAATTAGGGGGTTAATTTTGGCTAAAATTGAAATGTAAATGGGGTTGCAATTGAAACGAATTTGGGCTAAATATTAAATAGCCAGTTTTCTCTTTTAGTTTATAAAAATAGTAAAAAATAATTTTTAAATTTAATTAAAAAGTACTGAATTGGCAAATAATATATAGTTATTAATTTAAAAATACTAGAACCAATCTTATAATTATAAAATGCTACTAAATCTTAAAGTAGGCTAAAATTGTAATTATATGCAATTTAGTCTTTTAAATACCAAACAAATTTATAAAAAATGTATAAAAATTACTTTAACTATATTTTTGTATAAATATGTGAATAAAATAAATTATTTACCAAAATTGATAATTTTGGGAATAATTAAATTTTTTTTCACTGCTAAAATGGACAGTAAATTGATTTTTAAAATCATTAAAAATTAAAAAAACATGCCAAAACACTTAGCTATGCTTATATATGCTTATATATGCATATAGTATGCTATTTTGAGATTATTTTATATATAAAAATTATATAGGAAAAAAGTGGGTATCAACAATATGCAGAAATTCATGAGAAAATATGGGCATCTATCTGATGAAGAGGATGAACAAACTGAATCTGATGTGTAGTAGTTTAGTTGTGATTTTTGATTGATTGGTAAACTTAATTGAGAGAGACAATTTTAAGTATTGTTTTAAACTTAAGTGTGGGCTACTATTTGGATGCTTTTATGCCCAAAATTGTTAGGTTTAATGGCTGGTATTGTTAGTTTAAGTTGTGTTAGTGGTTGGCATTGTTGATTTAGATTGTGTAAATGTATTGTTGGTTTAGATTGTGTTAATGTATTGTTGGTTGATATTACTGTATTAATATATCGTTGGTTTAGATTGTGTTAATATATTATTGGTTGGTATTATTGTATTTTAATAATTTGACAAATGGTGTAGCTCGAAATTGGTAGCATTCTGCCTAGTTTTATACATAATTCCAACTGAATTCTGACGGAAGCGGTGGTACAGCTGTCCAGATTTAACCATAAATTCCTAGATTTCCGACCGATTCGGCCGGAAATTAATAATTTAAACGGCCGAAAATTTAAAAAATTAATATTCAATAGTTTTCGATGGATTCCGTCGAAAATTAAATAAAATTTAATTTTTAGTTATTAATTACCGACTGATTTGGTCGGAAATAATATATTTATATTATTTTATTTTAAAAAATAATTATTTTATTTGTATTATTATGGCTAATTTAGTCGGTAAATTTCGACCACTTTTTGTCGGAAACATGAAATATTTGGTCATCTGACCTTTTGAAATTTGCGACCACTTGGTCGGAAATTACCGACGAATTCGGTCGAAAATTATTTTCCGACCGACCAACTTTGATCGGAATTTTGTGATTTTTGACAGAATTTCGACCATTTTGGCAGTCGAAAATCTGCCATTTTTCAGTAGTTTTACAACCCGTCCCATTTTTCGGTACAATCCTTGGTAAAAAAATATATTTCACCTACCCAATTCATTTTAAACCCATTTCTTCATCAAACCCCGTCTTCTTCACCTACTCAGTAATGGTGCATTATGGTTTAATTAGGCTATCTATCTGCTTCGATTAGGTGGACTAAAACTGAAGAATCTTTCATTTCTAACATTATCTAACTAACTACTAATTGATAAAAATAACTATTTACTAATTCGGGTTATTTTTTAGGGTTTGGGGAATACTTGGGGTTCGGTATATATTGTCTCTTTCTTTTTGTTTAATAGGTCATATGATATTATTATAATATCATTTTATGCATTTATTTTTTATTTTTGTTTGGGGTGGTCCAAATCGTCTTTGACCGACATGAAAAAGTTAGGATTTTTTTTTAATTTTTGTATATGTTATTGGGTGGGTGTTAGTCGGTATAAATATGGTCCATTTCCGTTTTCTTTATTGCTTGATATCTTTTTTATTTTATTCATAATTAATATGGGCCTCTTTTTTGTAATTTTTTTTGTTGCGGATGAATATGTCAGAATAAAGGTCGACAAAGTGGATTTGTATTTAATCATGGGGGTGATTGGGAACTAGGACCTTTTTTATCTAATGTGCACCTACAGAGAGATTATGAAGTGGACCATTAGTCCTACATTGATTTGTGTAATGAATACACTAATGTACTAGGGTCTGCTGAGGTACAACAAATAATTTTTACTACTCCATGTCATAGATATTATTTGTTGGATGGAGATGAAGGAATTAGGAAGTTTTAGTCACTTATTAATGAATATTTTAGGGTTATTAATTTATTTCTATTGACCTCCTTGATAATACTATTGTTTTTCCTAATATAACTTAACATACTGATACCAATTGTGAAAATATAATTGTTGGGATTGATTGCGATGGTGAGGAAGAGGATACAAATAATAAAGTTGTACAAAGTGATATTGTATTGGGGGTATTTAAGAAGCAAAGAAAACTTGAGGTTACAGACCAACTTGATAGGTACAAAATCTTGGTGAATGGTTTGATATTTAAGAATCTTGCTGAAGCAAAAGAAGTTATTGGTTTTTATTTTGTTGCAAATAAGAAGGCTTTAGAGGTAGCTAAGAGTGACATAAAAAGACTTAGATATAATTGTGTCGTTGGTTGTCCCTTTAAATGTCTTATCCCTAAGGATGGAGATATCCAAGGGTGCAAGATAAAGACTTTACATGCTAAACATGAATGTGGAGAAGCATTTGAGAGCAAAAGAGCTACTCCTGCTACCTGAGCTTATTATTTCAAAATAAATATTCAAAATAATCCCAAGTACAAGGTAAAAGAAATGAAGAGTGACCTAGAGGAGACATTTAAGCTAAATGTGAGCCAGTCAAAGTTAAAGAGATTGAAAAGGAATAGTGTTAGAGAAACTAGAAGGTAGCTACTTAGATGAGTACAACAAGTTGGAGGCATATGTCCAAGAATTAAGGATAGCAATCCTGGTTCTGATATGGTTATCTAGATATCCAAGGATGTTTTGGAAGAAGGTAAAAGGAGATCCTTAGGGATGTACGTGTGCTTTCATGCCCTCAAGAATGGATTCAAAGAAGGTTTGAGGCCTTTTATAAGACTTGATGTTACATTTTTAAAAGGAAAATGCCGAGATATATTGCTGGTGCTTGTGGCTTAAGATTCTGCTAAATATTTTTATCCACTAGCTTGGGCTATGGTAGACAAGAAAAATAGTAGAACTTGGCACTGGTTTATGAAAAACTTGAAGAGTACTTCAGATTTGAAAGAATATGAAGGAGTACCCTTCATGTTATATATGCAAAAGGTACTTTAACTTTTTTCTTTTAAATTAGTTTTTTTCTTATAGTGACAACTACACTTATCTAGAATTGTTTGACATGCAGGGACTCTTGAATGTTGTTAGGAAAGTATGTCCAGAAACTCATCATAGATTTTATGTGAGGCACATTAAAGCAAATAAGTGTAAGATGTGGCATAATGATGAGATGAAAAAGCTACTTTGGTGGCCCGCCTGGAGCACATATGAAGAAGAATTTAAGGATATGTTGAGGTAACTAGGTGAGTATCTGAGGATTGTGTTAAAGACTTGTTGCAGTATCCATCCTCTAGCTGGTATAGAGCATATTTAGACACCCAATGCAAGAATTCAATGGTGGATAATAACTTCACATAGTCTTTCAACTCACGGGTTCTTCAATCCAGACAATAGCCCATTGTGAAGGTGCTTGAAACTATTAGAGTGAAGGTGAAGTTAATTAACAGTAGTCTGATTTATTATACTGTTTCCTTCCACTTTTTTTTGTTTTAAAAAAACAATCTATTTTTAATGTGATTGTTTTAATGTTACTATTTGTTATTTGAAGGTAATCACTTTGTTAAAGGACCATGGAGATGAAGTAGCTAGAAAGATGACTACATTCCATATACATTGGAGCTCTATAATGATTATAGAGAGATAACACAAGATTGTACCTTATTTTTCAATGGAGAGAGGGTTTATGAAGTATCACAAGGTACAGACAAACACACTGTTATTCTTGAGCTGCAGAAGTGCACATGTAGAATAGGGACATATTTGGCATTCGATGTCTTTATGCTATCAGGGCCTTCAATTACAAGAAGTTTGATCCAAAGATACGAATTCACTAGTGGTATTCAAATGAGGCATTCTAATTGCTGTATCAACACAAGCTCCAACCTGTTAGGGGTGAGAAATTTTGGAAAGTGGAGTCATATCATGACATGGATCCACCACCATTAGTAAAGATGGTGGGTAGACCAAAAGTCAAAAGGACAAGCGAAAAAGATGAGGCGATTAATAGGCAAGTGTGTGCCGTGAGTTAGAGGGTGGTCATATATTAGCCTTCAGCTTTTCTTTCGAAATTATTGAACATGATGATCTATCAGCTTGAGGCTTCTTTTCTTTTTAAGCTAAGCGTGCAGCTCATGCTCAAGGTTGCTTTGTTTGGGAAGACGTGCTCTTATTATTTTCTTGCAGTTGCGGCCTCAATACAATTCTAGCTATCGCACGTGGTCAACTTCTAGGAGAGGACTTAAAATGCATTGTGGTTAATGTGGAAAACAAAATCACAATGAAAGAAAATGTTCAATGAAGGTAAAGACACCTAACAATAGTTATTTTATTATTTTTCCTTGTTTAAAGAGACTGACCAGTTTATTTAACCTTATGCACCTACAAGGGATACCTTAGCCAGGGAAGGAACCTAGTGAACCATCTGAGTTTGTTATGATCACTAATCATGGGTTTATACCTCAGTCAGGAACTCAGCAGTCCACTCAAACTACTCAATTCAGTTAGCAGACAACTCAACAACACACTCAGACAACTCAGTCCAGTCAGCAGGCAACTCAGTCCAGTCAGCAGGCAACTCAGTAATGCACTGTGACTACTCGGTCCAGTTAGCAAGAAACTCAACAACAATGTGAAGTTTCTCATTCCAGTCAGCAAGCAACTAAGTCCAGTCAGCTTCCCACTCAGCAAGCCAATGATGTTTCTCAATAACCAAGTCAAAAAAGAACCAAGTACACTTCAAGAGACTAATTGATTCAGACTTTTGGACTAAACCTGACCCAGTATTGAGGCGTAAAGTTGTTTATGAGATTATGACAAGGCTTCAAGCGAAGAATAAATGGCAAAATACTAGGATACAGAAGATAAACTTCACTGGACATCACACAGGTAGCTCACAACCAATAAATTTTCCATATTTGCCAACAAGCGCTACTTGGAAAGGTAAGAAAGTAATGACCAGAACCCAGTTACTAGGTGTGAAGGAGAAAAAAATTCGAAAACTTAAAACTAGAAACGGAAGGGAAAGTAAAGTAACAAGTTATTTGGGATGACTGTAATTGACAATTTGTTTTTGAGATGATTGTAATTGACAAGTAACTCACTTCTATGTTAATAGCCAAGTAAATATTATGAGATTGGTGTAAGTTATTGGCTCATATATTTACTTGTCTAATAGCTATATTTGTTAGGTAAATATTCCAGTAACAATGTATATTTACTTCTTTAATTAAGCTCCATAGTCGAGTCTTCTTTTGTGCCAACTTTATTGTCATTTCTCTTGTTAGGATAAATGAGACTATTAATAGATGGGCAGTCTCCTTGTAAGAAAATTTCAAGTACATTTTAACTTGAACAAAAGAAATTAAAAACACATAAAACTAAAACAAACATGATCGTCAAAGAACCAAAAGGACTATTACATTACTTTTAACAAAAATAACCAAACATCACTAACTCCTAGCTACTAAAATTAGAATAAAGACAGCCCATGAAATAACAACAAAAAGCTTCATCCTTTGTAATTTATCCACCAGCATAGACACTGCCACTAAAATGGTTGAGTTAATGCTATCCATTTCTGCCACAATATTTTTTAGTTTCACCTTTTCTTTACAAAAATTCAGCCACCTTCTTCTTCAAATAATTCTTTTCTACTTCTACACATTTCAATGAGTTATTCAAGTTGCTTATCAACATTGTCATATGTGGTAGCATATTTCGGTCGCGCCATTTCCAAAGACCACATGACCATTATTCATCAAAACGAGGGCATTTGTACAATCTATGTCTAGTATTTGTAGGAGTCCTAGCCACAAAATGATTAGCAATCAACCCGCAACCACATCGCCGAGATGAATTAGAAGAAATTAAACTTTCAAGCATGGTAGGTTTGTGTTTTCCAAAAAATAATAGCTTTATAAGCAAAAGCAAGTTTAGAAGAGGAATGGAACAAAACAATTACGACCTGGAAGGAGGAATAAATTTTGAGGAGGAAGAAAAATGGGAACTGCCCTAATTTGATGAAGAAATGGGGTTAAAATAAATTGGGTAGGTGAAATATATTTATTTTACCAACGGTTGGTCCAAACAATTGGGCGGGTGGATATTTGTGGCGGGTTATAAGTGACCTGGACCATATATCCACGTGGCACAATGAAATCGTGACAACACATTTGTAACGACCCAACCGATTATTTTGAGTACCAGTGCTCCGTTTAGCAATTGGAGGCCATGAACAGCTTCATTTAGGGTATTATGACTTTTTCGCATGGTCGGAATTTAAATTCGGGAAGATCGGAGTTAAATTTAGATGAGAATTCTCATTTGAGAAGCTTAAAGTCAAAAGAATGAACTAGGATTGGATTTTTGAGTAAACGACCTCGGAATTGGGATCCGAAGGTTCCAGCAGTTTCGTATGATGATTTTGGACTTGGGCTTATGCCCGGAGTGGGTTTTGGATAACCTTGGAGCATTTTGGCGCCTATTGTGGAAGTTAGCATTTTAGTAGAAATTCCATAAGTTTGGTTTGAAGTGCATTTCGGTGTTATCAATGTCCGTTTGGAATTCCGATATTGGGAGTAGCTCCGTATGGTGATTCAGGAGTTGGGAGCGCAATCGGAAGTGAATTCGATGGTCCGTAGGCCATCTTGAAGCCATTTGGCTAAAGATAGAAAGTTGAAGGTCTTTGGAGAGTTTGACCGGGGTGTTAACTTTTTGATATCGGGGTCAAAATCAAATTTCGAAAGTTGGAGTAGGTCCGTAATTCAAATATGACTTGTGTGCAAAATTTGAAGTCAATCGGACGTGATTTGATAGGTTTCGGCTTCGGAAACAGAAGTTGGAAACTTCAAAGTTCATAAAGCTTGAATTGAGGTGTAATTCGTGATTTTGGTGTTGTTTAATATGATTTAAGGCCTCGAGCAGGTCCGTAATGTGTTTTGGGATTGGTTGGTATGATTGGTTGGGGTCCCAAGGGCCTCGGGTGGATTCCGGGTGGCTAGCGGATCGAATTCGGAGTTTGAAGAAGGGCTGGGCTGCTGGTATCTGGTATTTTCCGCTTCTGCAGAAATGGAACCGCAGAAGCGGCCTTCGCAGAGGCGATATTTGGACCGCAGAAGTGGTTTTGGCCATCAGTGAAGAGGACCGCAGATGCGGTCGAGTAGCCGCATAAGTGGAACCGCACCTGCTGTCGGGGAGTCGCAGAAGCGGAAGGGGTAGCCTAGGAAGGTGACCGCAGAAGCAGATTTTTTTCTGCATAAGCGGGACCGCAGAAGCGGTCCCTGGACCGCAAAAGCGTAAAGAGCTGGGGGCAGAGTGTTGTTTTAAAAATCCCATTTTGGCTCATTTCATTTTATTTTTCTTCCATGGGAGCGATTTTTGGAGCAACTTTTGGGCATCATTTTCGTCATCAAGCATAGGGTAAGTGATTTCTACTGGTTTTGTGTTAAATACAAGTTTATGCATGGAATTAATCATGGAAATTAGAGTAAATATTGAGGTTTTGGTTGAAAACCTAGAAAATTATAATCTTAGATTTTAGCCACGATTTTGAGCATGGAATTAGGAGAAAATTTTATATTTGAGTTCCCAAGTTTATGGGTAATCTTTATCTTCGAGAAATTCCGGATTTTGGGTAAGTGGGCCCGAGGGCATTTTGGTCAACTTTTCGTTCGGGGTGAGGAATTGTTGTAAATTGAGTTGTAAGGTATAGTTGAGCATATGTTAATGGATTTGTATGATCATTGGCTAGTTTCAGGGCGTTGTGCGTTGGTTCAAGCTTTCGGAAAGATATAGAATGCCGATTGTGAGTCTTCGGAGCGAGGTGAGTCTCCTTTCTAGTCCTGTGAGGGGGAAATTACCCCATAGGTGTGTTAAATTGATTATGTGCTCCTAGTTGTGGGGGCTACGTGCGCACGAGGTGATGAGAGTCCGTGCGTAACTACTATTATGCTATTGTCCAGGTAGTTTAGGACCCAAAAGCATGCTTTATGTGGAATATGTGTGAAATCATTGACAGCTCAGATTGCTCAAATTACATTAAATTAATAATTGGATTTTCTAAAAAAGACTTAAGCTTCGTTTTCTCAAATTAATAAAGAGAATTGACCTTTCCTGAATATTTGCTCCACATTGACTTCCTAACTGTTTATCTGTCTGTGTGTGTTTATTTTGGAACGAGCCGAACGCCTCGGCAGATTAATAGATGCATCTATAGGCGCGCCGTCGACCTTCGGTAAGTGCACATTTATTTCTGTTGGATCGGGTCGTCACCTCGGTATGATTTGCGCATGCTTGTATTGCTGCCTGGACTTGTTTAAGTCGTTACATGCCTACCTCTGGCTCCAGATCATCTTGTTAATAATGAAAATAAATCTTGGAAAGTTTCCTATAAAAGAATTATGTGTTTAATTATTTCCTCTATCTGGATAAAAATCATGTTAGAAAATAAATCCACTGTTGATAAGTATATTGAGAATAAATAACCGTTGGACCATTAGAGTGTGTCAGAGTTGATCATCTCGTCTCTACCCCTTCGGGATTAGGCGGGACACTCACTGAGTACACGTGGATTACATACTCCTACTACACTTCTGTGCATTTTTGTTGCACAGGTATATATACACCTCTAGCAGCCTATTGTGCGTAGCAGCATGGATGACGCTGGGACTAGGTGAGCTGCATCATTTGAGGCGACCGCAGCTAGGGTAGTCCCTTCCAGTGCACTGTATTTAGTTTTCGCCCACTGTATTCCGGGCGAATATTGTATTTTATTTCTCTTATCAGTAGTTGCTCATGTACTTGTGACACCAGGTTTCTGGGATGATTTTCAGCGGATTTGTACTAATTGTCATTATTTAAATTTGAATTCAAGTAGTGAACTTTTATTTATAAAAATGGAAGTAAAAACCTTAGATTTTCAAAAGTATTAAAAGAGGAATTAATT